>PVKE010003443.1:0-72251 GCA_004027555.1 Craseonycteris thonglongyai
GAGAGAGAGAGAGAGAGAGAGAGAGAGAGAGAGAGAGAGAGAGAGAGAGAGAGAGAACGGGGGAGGGTCCAGAGCAGTCTCCATAGTTGCACATCATTAGTGATAACATGGTTTCATTCCACACAGGTGGGTGTGGGGCTGCACGGGTTGGGAACCAAACCAGGGGTTTTCTGAACTGGAGGCAAGAACCTTCACTGTGGGGCTCGATGGTTACCATTTGCACCGCAGTGCAGCATTGGGTTTGCATAGGCCAGGCTGGGATTCAATCCCCAGACCTCAAGGTTGCAAGGCAAGTGCTCAACCTGCTGAGCTATCCCAGCATCCCCAACGTGTGTCAGCTTTTATCAGTGGCATTTCTGGGAAGTAAATGTGGTAGATTTATAGTCACTAATTCCAAAGATTCATATTAAACAGAAATAGAGTAAAGTCATAAAGCCATTGTGGAATTGGAGTGTGTTAAACTGTCATTTTCATGAAATTTGGTAAAAACACTTTAGAGGAACAAGAAAAACATGGGGCAGTGGGAGGTAGGGAAGAAAGGGAGGAATAGAGGGACTCTAGGAGAGAGGGAGGGAAGGAAGGAAGGAAGGAAGGAAGGAAGGAAGGAAGGAAAGAAAGAAGGAAGGATGGATGAGAGGAAGAAATGTTCTTTTTTATCACCTTCAGAAATGTAAACTGTGAATGCAAATTGTCCTGGGATATTTTTTGTGTAGTAGACTTTTTAAGCTCTTTGGCCACCTGTACTATGTCAGTTCCCCCGTGGGTACAAACCAGCCCTTCCAGAGCTTTCACCATCATACCTGAGCAGTAAAGGAGGCAGCCCTGTAGGAGGGTCATGTAGACTCATTAAAAGCAACTCTTATTGGGGTGGCCAGCAGAGAGAAGTCTGTCCTACTCCCTACATGTTGTGGAACTGGAGTGAAACAGCGGGAGTTAATGTTTTCAACCACCTGGGAAAGGGGCTCAGGGTTGAAAGCTTTCTCTCCAAGAGGGGATGTTCACAGCAGGCATCAGAGAGAACAAAGACCTGTTTTTTAGATTGTATTCTTGACACAAAAAAACTGAGATCTTTGTTTATCTTTGGGGGGGGAAGGATAATGAGGCTGGCAGTTAATTATCTATCTTGACAGGTGTAGACACAGGCTGGGAAGCCTGGCCTGTCTTCTTTGTCATGCAACAGCCAGAACAGGAAGCCTACAGGTTTCCCATTTCAGAAGTCAATTATGTTGAAACAGTTTTACCACTTGCTTTCTCAATTCCAATATAGACTTTTGTCGTGAAGGGCAAAAGCAAGCAGAGAGTAAGAAAAACAACAAACTAGAATGGTATCTTCCAGGATCCCTGGATATGCCTTGTAACTCATGAGGTCCAGGGACGAAATCCCAGGCCTGGCCCTGGCCTTTTCAGACCCATATGCTGAACAGCAGTACACCTGGTAACCACCCCAACAACCCAGATGGCGGCAAATATTGCCACCTCCCAGGTGGGAGGCCCCCAGTTCAGTTTCTCCCTGTGTGGCCCCACATCCACCTGTGTGGAATGAAACTACGTCAAAAAAAACTAATGATGAACAACTGTGGAGACTGCTCTGGGCCCTCCCCCCATTTTCTGTCTCTTTTTCACCTCTCAAAAAAAAAAAAAATCTTAAAAAAAAAAAATGAATGGTATCTTCAAGTCTCTTCTTCTGGTTGATGACAGAAGTTCATGAAAATGAAGTCAATTTGTCAAGGAAATAAATGATGCTGTTTATACTCAAGAAAACAAGAAAGTTAACAGCACCTTTTTATCATTTATCCACAAAATTCATTAATACAGAACTCATCATCTAGCTTTGGTGACTGATGAATGAGCTATTAATTGAAATTCTTTTGCTTTGTCAATAGCTCTCACATCTAGCAAGTAGGGTGGGACTTTCCAGTTCTCTAGCTTTCGAAAGGGTGAGGCTGCTGTGAAAACATGCTCTCGTTTGGTAGCACACCAGCAGTCTGCAGAGACCACAGGTAGATGAAACCTAAACCAGTTGTAAATCACAGCATGGAAAGTGTCTTGCATACTCTAGAAGACTGAAAAGAAAATAGCTTGCCAGCCATCAGTCAGAAGCCTGTTGTATCACAAAAGCCTGCCCCTTGGACCTGTTGCTGAATGGCTCCTTTCACATGAACCTTCTTTCCAGTTCCTTTGCAGCTTCGAGACAACTCCCTCCCTCTGTGTCATTCAAATTACCTTACAAATCTTAATTTTCCTTTGAAATGTTTCCAAACCACTGAAGCACACCTCATCATAGACTACCTCAGTGATGAATTGTAGAATGAAGGCTGTGTCATATGGAACTAATGATTAGAATTATTCCCACCATCTTCACACTGTTGACAGACAGCGTATAAAGGCAACACTATTATACGTACAATTGATCTATTGATGTTAGGACTTGTTTTTGATGTGTGAAATACAACTTTTTTCCAAGGCTGTTCCAAGTCAGTGATTTAGAGCCCTGAACCTCATTTATTTTTTAATAATTCTCCCACTGCTCACTTAATGAGGCATATTATTATTATTATTATTACAACCACCTGCCTCTACACAGTGCACATGTGTCAAAGGCACAAACACATGGAAAGAAAAGGCATACAAACCCACATTACAGTTGAGAAGAGAAAAATACCCTACTTGTTTTCTGCCATCTCTTCTATTTTAAGTAGTGGGGTTCTTACCTTGGTCATGCATTTATGGATTAAGCATAGATTGTGCAGGAGTCTATCAGTAACAATGAGGGATGAAGGCTTTGAGATTTGGGCTCCATCATTTAGTAGTGATCCCCTTCAAACATTGAGGAAGGTTTAGAATGGCATACCAGGATGTGTAGACTTTCTTCTACAGGCAAAAAGACTTTGAAGGTCATGGAGCAGAGGATTAACACAGTGTGAGAAAAGCTTCACAATAAGTTATGAAGGGAAAGATGTCAATGCAAGGAGCCACTAAACTCCCTTTACTTTCTGAACATACATAGGTGCTCTGTGTCTGACACTGTTCTAGGTTTATAAACAGTGCTGTAAATGACTGTGATGATTGAACAATTGACTGGCAAACCCATTTAAAGAAAGCTGATGGAATGGAAGGCCACCAAGAGTTCTGAGGTGTAACTTTCTCTTCAAACTTCCCTCCCTTCTGATCGGCGTGAGATTTTGAAATAGCAGGACAATTAAGATCAGATAAAGAGGAATGAGGTGGCTTTAGCTAACTGCAAAACACAGATGTAACTTCATTACCCACCAGTGAGTCATTTTTCTCCCAATCAGAGGTAGAATTTTGAATACACTGAAATACTTTCCATCAATATAGGAACTCATTTATTTAACTCATATAGAGGCCTCAGATGGACAAGCGTATCTTCTTCTCTCTGTGATACTAGGTGCTCTGAATGACCAGGTAAATTGTCCCAGAAGTGAATGGACCCCAGGCTTCTGTGTTTCCATGACCTGTTCTTTCATGAATAGGAAGTGGGCCATGCAACCATTTATTCATGCCATGCATCCATTTATTCATCCCGTAGTTTTTGCCTCAGAGGAACAGCCTTTCTTGAATGCCAGCAGATGAAATGCAAAAGCCAGAGTCAGTGGGAAGATCAGCAATGTACTGGTGAAACTGGCAGCCACTTTTGATCATTTTGAGCAATGTGCGTTCTTGCCCACCCCCCACCCCCGTCTCCACATAAACAGCTAGCTCTTGTCAGAGGTCTTATTGGGTTATTGTGTCAGTTTGCTACCTTGTGGCTATAAGTAGGGTCTGGGTCCTTTCTTTCCTTTTTTATAAGCTTCAACAGACAACTAACTGCTCTGAAATCACATGCTGGAAGCTTGTGGCTAGAAATAGTAGAGAACAGGGAGAAAGAACAGCACTTAAGAAAAAAATCAAGGAGCTTCAGTGACACTTGTGAAATTGCCTTTCCCTCCGATTTGGTTGGGCAATTGTTTTTCAGATTTTAGGGAATTTTTGTTTCTCACACACCTCATAGGTTAATTCACTTTCCGCCAGAAAGGACCGAAGTGGTGATGTCCTGTGTCCTTTGTGCAGATCAGGACATTGAGGTCCAAAGTTAATTGAGTTGCCCCTCAGTCATGGCTGCTGAGTCAGTCAGTAACAGAACAGAAACTCCTTAGTAAGTTATTCTTCATTTCCTTATATTTAAAATCCATTCAGTCATGTGTTCATTTGACCATTGATTGAGCAGCTACTCCATGGCAGGCGCTCCCAAGGCACTGAGAATACAGTGTTAAACAAACAGACCAAGTTTCTGCCCTTGTGTTGGTGATACATGTCCTAGCTTGTCAAAATGCATCAGCATTATCTAGGAGTTAGTCAGAAATGCAGAATCTCTGGTCTCACTTCAGACCTACAGAATCAGAATATCCTTTTAAATGGTATCTCTGGGGTCTCCTATGCGCACATTCAATTTGAGAAGAGATAGATAAAATAATTTGAATAAAGGACATAGAAAGTGGTCTGTGAGAGTAATAGAAAATGAGGTAAGAGAGATATGTGAAGGCAGAGGACCCAGGGCTCTGTGGGCTATTTGAAGGATGGGGTTTTTTGTCCTCAGTGGGCAAGGAAACCTAGCGAGGGCTTTGAGCAGAGGTTCAGTGTGATCTGATTCAAATACAGATTATATGGAGCACAGCCTTAAGTGATAGGCAGACAGAGGGCAGATCAGAGGTGGTCTCACAATGGGTGATGTGCTTATAAAGGAAGCAAGAAACTTTTGAGTGTGATAGCAATATTTTATATGTTGACTGTAGTGAGTGTATCCAGTTGTCCAAACTATTTTATTGTGAACTCAGAATGAGTTTATTTTATTATATGTAAAGTATCTAAAAAAGTTTTTTTTTAAGTTAGTTATTGGGGAAGCCAGGATGGCTCAGTGGGTTAAGCGCCCGCTTTGCAGCCCCGGAGACCAAGGATCAAATCCTGGCCCCGGCCCGTGCGGACCCATATGCTGAAATGGGGAGTTCCCCCAGTTCAGTTCTCACCGGGGTAAGACCCCAGCCCAGTTCCTGCCCTGTGCAGCCCTGTGACCACCTATGGAATGAAACTATGTGGAAAAACCAATGATGTGCAACTATGGAGACTGCTCTGGGCCCGCCGTCTCTGTCTGTCTGTCTGTCTGTCTCTCTCTTTGTCTCTCTCTGTCAAAAACAATAAAAATAAATCTTTAAAAAAAAGTTAGGTATACAATGTCATAACCAGTAAATAACTTAAATATTGTAAAAGAAAAAATAATCAAGTGAGAGAAAAACTGTTGTAAAGTGCTACAGTTGAAACTGAAATTCTCTCCAAACTAGGGGAGAAATGGGATGCATGGCATGTAAAAGACATGCAAAAGATCATTCTAGGACCCCCAAAGCTTGGAAGTTGGCAGAATGAAATAGTGGAGCATCCAAAGTGATAATGAAATGAAGAAACACACAGTCAGCATCTAGAAGACAGATTCTATTTCTATTTCTGTGTCTGTTACTTCCCAGCTTTGTGATCTTGGAAAAAGTCACTTATTTTTTCTGAGAAGACAGTTTTCTTCTCTTTCAAGTAGTGATCAGAGCACTTGTTCCTATATTGCTGTTTAAGTGCATGGGGAACATGAGAGGTGGGAAGGTGTTTTAAAACTAGAAGGCACTGTGTACATGTAAGTGGTTGCCAAAACTTCCTTCTCCGAGTTATATTCATATCAATGAAACCGAGAAGCTGGAAAAGATTCTAATTTTCAGGCACTGAAACAATTTTAGGTTGTGGTCAACTTCTGCTGATGTTCAATGCAAAATACTGCTTATTACATGTATAGACATGTTCACAAAACAGTTCTAGCACATGCACTTCAAATGCATCTCATAGGTAAAGTCATCTTCTCAGTAAAAGACAAAATGGTGAAAGGCAAAATGTCTTTGGTAGAAAGAAGGAATATGTTACAAAACTGAAAGTTACACAATAAATTCGATATAGGCTTTTACATTCACATGTCCATTAACATTCTCTTTAGCATCTGGCACTCAGTAAGGCGTGGAAGGATATGCAATGATGAATAAAACACAGCCTTTGCTATCAAGGAGATGAAAATCTTGAAATATGGATAATATATGTCTAAAAATAATTTGAATGCAAAAACATGCAAAATATTATAAGAAATAATGTAGTGCAATGGAGTTCGAAGAGGGGTGGGGATAAACAGTTACCTCTTGGAAGCCTTCATGAGAAAGGTGATGTTTGAAGTGAGCCTTAACAAATGAGTAGGAATCTACTCAGAACAAGAAAGGGATCCCAGGTGGAAGAACAGATTGAGCCAAGTCTTGGAATCACAAAAATACAAGGACATTTCTGGAATTATGTGCTGGCCAGTTTGGCTGGGAGAAAGCTGATGTTTAGGGCACTGCTGAATAAGGTGAATTGAGGACAAGACCATGGAAGGTTTTATGTGCCAGCCTTTTTTGGATGGAAATAAAAAAACCACTGGAGGTTTCTAAGTAGGACTGTGTTATGCCTCGAAGCGTGTCAGTGGAAGGGGAATTTGGCAGCTCAGTTGTGTATGTACTCATATTGGGAGAAACAAATGCTAGGGAGGCCAATTAAAAAATTAATGCAATACTTAAGGGGAGGAAGACATAAGGATTCAAACTAATATAATATATATAGAGACTGGAAGGTGAATATAAATGCAAGTAACGTTGATATTTAAAAAATGGACTGGAGTTTAAAACCTGTTGGATTGGGGAGGTGGGAAAGAAGAAAGTATCAAAGGAGACTCACATGTATAGGCAAAGTGAAAGACAGAGCACATGGGGTACAATATAGTGGACTTAATTTTAAGTGGTACTTATTAAGTTGTACTAATGGAATGGCTAATATTATTGGGTATTCTTCTAGACTGTCCATGTTTATATGTATTATCCTATTTAATTTTCACAATAGTTTTGTGAGAAGAGTGACATCATACCAAGATTACAGATAGAGAGATTAAAGTTTAGAAGGTAAAGGAACTCATCATTCAAGAAGAAATCTACAGATTGTGATCTTTGTAGGTCACTATGGCAAAAATGCCAGCTGACAGCTGGACATGCCATCCACACATGGCTTTATTTGAAGTTATTGAGAAAACAAATTTCTTCCTTTCTCTCACATATTGAAAAGCACTGTAAAATCTATTCACTATGACTGCATAAACTTACAAACTCTAGGGGGATGCCAGATAGCTCAGCAGTTGAGCACTTGCCTCACAATCATGAGGTCAGGGTTCGATTCCTGGTTGTGGTGATGCAACTGGTAACCACTGAGATGGCTCATCAGTGAAGGTTTTTGCCTCCCACACGGGAGGCTCCCAGTTTGCTTACCATCTTGTGCAGCCCCACATCCACCTGTGTGGAATGAAACTATGTCACAACTAATGATGTACAACTATTGATACTGCTCTGGGCCCTCTTTCCTTCTCTCTCTCTTTTTTTCTCTCTCATACACATACCAGTACACCTTCTCTCAAACAATAAAATAAATCTTAAAAAAAAAAACCAAAAACAACAACTTACAAACTCTAGAAAGTAGCGATGATCTCCTGGTCCAGTGATTATTTCATATGGATGCCAACAAATCATTCCAGTGAATGTGTCAGTAGTATTTTGCTAACATGTGATACATGCACAAAACAGTTTCTAAGCTGTGTTTTGGGATTGCATTACAATTCAGAATTTTCTTCTATTGCTGAGAACACCAATCTGATTCTACATTAGAAATCCATATCATACATGTACAATCTGGGAGAAAAGTAACATAGTGAAACGTGTGTTTCAATGCTCAATCACCCCCTAACCAAACCCTGCCCCGAAAATAAGCATATTCGGAACATGGCTGACAGATCTTAGATCTGCGGCTGACGTGAGCAGTTGGTGATATAATCCACAGCATTACCACTGTTGTAGTCTGGCTGTTTCTTATTCAAGTTGTGTGTTTGTTACACATGACCAGTAGCATCATAAACCTTCCTGACAAAAATTACATTTCTGTTTTACAAATACGAGATTTTTAGTGCCGTAAGAAATGGGTTCTTCTTTTGAATTCATCTGTGCTTTTTGTGAATATTATTTCCTGGCAACGTCTTTGCCTTATCTCTACTCTGCTGTTTCCAGATAGCTGTATGTATCTGAAGATTTATAATTGCACCTCCTCGGTGGAAATCAAAGGCTGGCATTAATTAACAGTTACTGGTGCCATGGCCCACTGATAAAATAGATGCATGCATTTCTGGAATAATAAGTTTAATTTTTCTCTGAAGAATCTGAAATGCAGGCTGTCACCTCTCAGAACTCTCTCATTTCTCCCGACTTGTGACAAAGCAGCTTATTGTTTCTTCAGGCTACTAAGCATCAAGCCGCTTCGGTTCTGTGCTCCTCCTGTGTACTGTGCGCCCGAAGCCCCACGGCCGACTCCAGGATGATTTTTTTTTAAATAAACAATGATGGCACCTTTGAATGTGGCTAATACCAAAGGAAGGAGCTAGTTGTCTATCACTGATTTGGACCAGGCAATTATTCCTCCTGAAATGTAAAGTGGAGACTCAGGAAATTAGCCTTGAGGGGGGACATGTGTCAAGTGCATTATCAAAGGATCATCTCCTTGGTTTAAATGGTGTCATCTTCATCCATCCAGTTTTGCTGGCAACTTAGGAATCGTTAGTTATCCTTTCCTCTTCCAATCCATTTTCCACCCACTTGGTGTTCTGAAATATCACTTCTGGAATCCATCCTAGAATATGGGTGCATTCATTTTTCTCTTCTTCTTTTTCTTTTAAAGATTTATTTTATTGTTTTTGACAGAGACAGAGAGAGGCAGAGAGAAGGGGGAGGGCCCAGAGCAGTCTCCAGAGTTGTACATCATCATTTTTTGACATGGTTTTTTTCCATACAGGTGGGCAGGGGCCACATAAGGCAAGAACTGGGCTGGGGGCCTCCCGCATAGGAAGTACACCCCAGTTCAGCATATGGGTCCACACAGGCAAGGGCCCGGCTGGGTTTCAAACCTCAGTTCCCAGAGCTGCAAATTGAGCAATCAACCCACTGAGCAATCCCAGCCTCCCCTCCATTCTCTTTTTCAGTTGCCCCCATTTAGTCATTCTACCTTGATGATTCTCAGTCACCTCCTAACTAGTTTCCCACCATTCACAGGTGATCCTCTCTAGTCTTTTCTTCACCCTCTACTGAAAGGAATGTTTTCAGATTCTCTAGGTACAGCGATGTCAAACCTTTTGGCTATTGAGTGCCAAAGTTTATGAAATAAGAGTGTATTCGCTCGACTCGTGTGCCAACCCATCGAGTGAGATAGAGGTATCGATTATTTTTATGTCTATAAGAGCATAAACAATAATTTTTAAAATGGTGTTCACAGCTCTGCATGCCAAAATAATTGCTCCGCGTGCCACTTTGGGCACGCGTGCCATAGGTTCGCCACCCCCGCTCTAGAACATCATGTGAGCCCCAAGTTAAAAACCCTTCAAATGTCTTTCATTGCTCTGGGTATCAAGACCAAAATCCTTATTGTGACCTTGAATATCCTTGAAGTTCTGGCCCCACTTACTCAGTTTGATACCATTCTCCTTTTCTATGGGAGGAAGAGATTTGTTTTCCATTGAGACTGCTTCTTCTCTCCCGTGTCTTCTGTTGATTAATTCTGTCCTTTAGCATTCATATCTCAGTGCAAGTGCAGCTTCCTCAGAGTAGCCTTCCTAACCCCATTCCACAACCCTGACTCCGGGATCCATTTTTTCCTTCCTCTCTCCCTTCCTCCTCCCTCTCTCCCTCCCTTCTTCTCTCCCTTCCTCCCCCCTCACTCCTCTCTCCCTTCTTCCCTATTTCCCTCTCTCTCCTTTTCCTTCTTTCCTCCCTCTTTCCATCCCTCCTTCCCTCCATCTCTCTCTCTTTCTTCTACTTTTATATAATTTATATGTGCATCTTGTTTTTTGGGGCGGGGGTGCATCGTTTCTGGAAATACTGCAATACCAGGTCGATGCGTGGAGTGGATGGAGCAAGCGCCTATTCTATCTCCTAACTCCAAAAATCCATTTAATATATTGTCCTCGGATAGAGGACACATCAGATATTAAACTGATAAGAACAGATACTACACTTGATCTTAGCCAAAAGGCCGAGAAGCGATTATATGTACATCTTTAATAGGACTGAATCTCTATACTTACGAGCATTTAATTTCTTTTGCAAATTTAAATTTATTGGGGCCTAGTTTTCACCACTAGCCTGTAAATACCATGAGAACAGTGGTTGTATCCAGTATTGCTTAAATTATATGCTCAGCACCCAATTCAATATCTGGCACAGGTGGGCTCTCAGTAAATATTAGTAGAATCAGTTAAAGTGTTTTGCTGAACTCTGAATGTTGACTGAGAAGTAACCACTGGCAAAATATTAGATTCCAAGAAAAGGAGGTATTTTAGTATTTCATAGCAAATGGTTTTCAGTGAAAAAGAGGGGAAAGGAACACATAATTCCTGAAGAAGTTACAGTGGAATGAGGCAAATGAAGCACATACAATGACCCTCAGCTACTATTATCCTATGCTGGAAAGAGTGAGAGTAGAATCAAAGAAAAATGTCTAGGCCCAAGTTGCCAGTGCTTGCTTTTAATTATTCTCATTTTTGTAACCAGTTACTAATGAAGCTTCAGAGGACGTGTTCAGGACCCAGATGGGCAAGGGACTGCACAGTATTTGATTCTGATTACTAAACCATGCCATGAATCATACTCTTCCCCAAACCTCCCTCCATTCTCTGGGCTATCAAAGAACCTTGAGTATACTCTTAGCACTAAACTGTAAATCAGTGCTTTCCTTTTAAGATTTTTTCTATAATTTCTTGTGTAGCTTACATGAAATTCACCATGCATGATGAATTAAGGAACAACTTCCCGCAGGCAAATATTTGGAGACCCCAGCTGATGTCTTTCTCTATCTCTCTCTCTCTCATCTCTCTACATCTCTGTCTCTATCTCTATCTCTATCTCTGTCTTTTCTCTGTCTATGGATAATGAAATTTTTTACCAGGAGCAGATTAAAAGATACACCCATTATTTGGGCAATTTAGATTCTATAACAGGGAATGACAAGTGGAGCAGACAAAGAACAGACATTAAGATGTTGCATCAAATAAGATCTGGAGCTCATTTTACTCTGATGAACAGAAATAATTTAATTGAGTGTAATTTCATCAAATATTAATGACTGTGTTTCCCCACAAATCATTCATAAATTTCCCTCTTTCTAAATTGTGGTATTTCAGTTTAGTATAACTGAAGGATAAGAATTTTACCTCCAGGTTAACTGTAACCAAAAATATAAGTGAAAGTCTCTGTCTACTAGAAGCGACCTGTTAAAATCTCTTTCCACTAAAAAAATCAGAGAAGTATAGGCTGGTCTGAGGAGAGTAAATCTCCTTAGACATTTTTTTCTAATTTATAAGAGATGGCTTTAATGAGCATTTATTTTTTCCTTCTTAGCTTCTGCCAAAATGTGTACTCAACTTTCTTTTTTTTTTTTTTAACTGAACTGGAGGCCTCACCACATTCGGGAAGCACACCCCAGTTCAGCATATGGGTCCACACAGGCCAGAACCAGGATTCAATCCTCGGTCCCCAGGGCTTCAAAGTGAGCACTTAACCCGCTGAGCCATCCCGGCTTCCCCTCAACTTTCATTTTTAATGGTCATTTCTTCTAAAGGCATTGCAGAGGTGTTTTATTTGGACGGTGTGACCCTTGCTGTCCTATGTACATCTGCTGTCTTCCAGCCCCTTGTCCCTGGATCCTTTTGCCTAAGGGCTTTCTCTAGTGGACTGATGTCCATTTGGATAATTCTTTTCATCAGCCTTCCTATCTCAATGCAAGTGAGCACTCCCAGAAGCAGCCCTCAAACAATGATCTATCGGAGTCATTGGACCAGTACCCAACTCTTCATTCTCTAGGTCGATTACCTATGTCATTTCCAGAGGGCTCCTGGATGATGAAATCCTTGTAGCCCACAATATAGCATTCATTGTCTCTTTTCTATTCTCTTCCCTTTCCTTTCTTACCACACCATTCTCCAAGAATTTTCTGAGATTACCTCCCAAATAAACTACTTATGCTAGAGTCCTTGTCACCGGCTTTAGATTTTTCTGTTGTATAGAATAATTTTGAATTTCTATAAAAGCATCTGCATTTGTGGGGGAGAGTTAGGGACCCAAACTAAGAAGAGGAACCTTAGTATTCATGAAAGGCTATAGTTAAAATGAAATTTGATTCTTAAAGCGAGGTTAGTTAGTAAGACTGTTATGTCTAACCAATTATTAAAATTGAAATGGTTTTTGTCAGTTAGTAAATAACCAAGTTTCCAACCTTCCTTGAAGGGGTGCCCACTGCCCTGGCCATCAGTCTCTTCCTACAACTCAGCAACTAATGGTTAACGCTTGCCATATGGGGAGCATCCAAGACTCTCATCTGGTGTTATAGGAACCAAGTTTCCTGAATGATCAGTGAGCTACTGAATGTTTTAAATATTATTTGTGATTAATTTGGTACCTTCCAGGCCCAGATTTTAAGCAGAACTCTTTCTTTGGTTATTGTATAGGGAAGACCTTGAAATTCTATTCTCCTAACTCAGTTTTTATCATTTCTCTGCATAGCCATCCTTTAGCTCTTGGTATCCAGATGATACATGTTGGAGCTTTAGAGAAGGAGATGAAAGGAGTAGGAGAAGCAAGAGTGGAGAGATCAATACCTGATGAAATTCTGGAAAGCTTTGTCAGCCTTTCAATTTCAGATGGCCCTACAGACAAAGCATTTCCTATATGGTAGCCCCAGTGCACTTACAACCAGTGTAATGCCTATCACTATGGAATGTGCTGGACTTCCCTAGGCTTATATTTACATTCCTGCCTCTGTTTTTCTTCTTGATTCAAAATGTGCACAAGGAAATAAATATAAGACCAAATGTATCTCTCTCTCTCTCTCACGTACACACGCACAAACACAGTTTCACAGTGGACATTTGCTGTTTGGCCAGATAAATGTGATGGATTAAATTTCAGGCCCAGAGCCAGATGCCAAAGCTGCTACCCACATCACCATCCCTGGGCATCAGACATTTAACATCTGGCCCTACACTCCCAGCTCCCCATCCAGGTTGTAAGTTTTACAGCCGGAAAAGCATTTTCATGCTGATTTCTTGGTGATTATGTGTTAATCACCTCAGGGAGATATTAAAAATTCAGGGTAAATTTAGGTTGGGGAGCAAGGATGTGTCCAAATGACAGCTATTTCTGAGCTGCATTCTTCATAGATTCGATAACCCCTGAAAACAGTCCAGTTTACATCCATAATGGTATTCTAAAAAGCAGGGCTGAAGCTTCAAGAATAGGTTTTGTGTCAACATGCCCAAGAATAGGCAACAGACCTATCAGTTATCAGAATCAGGGTGACTTTATAGCCTGCATGAATCTTGAGTTTCTTGTGACACAGTAATCACAAAATACAAAAGGCACGTTCTTACAAGTGTAAAAGAGGCAACTAAAGGGTGCTTTTGGTTTTTGCTGTTGCAAAGCAGGAGTTAGATATACTTTTTCACTATTTAGATTTGCTTTTAAAGTTTTAGTGCAATGCCAAAAATTTAATTAGCAAATGTCCATAAATGATGTCAACATGGCTCCAAGTTCAAGTGGAATAATTTTTTGAAAAAAAAAAAGCAATAATTTAGTGCCCAGAGATTTTGTATTAAGATCCACAAATTTCTCAGCTCTCCAAAGTTCTTTATTTAAAATAAAACAACAGATTTATATATATATAAGCATACAACTTTTCTCTATGTATCTGTTTCTGATATTTGTACACAAAGACAGTGAAGACTATTATTTTAATTTTTTTTTATTCTTGTCTGTAACTGCTGCTAGCATTTGTGGTGTGGAAATGTTTTAAAAATCCAAAAAACCAAGTAAAGAAAAATTCAAACAAATGAGCCCAGAAAGACAAAATAAGAGTCTTAAGAAAATTATTTTTTATTCCTCCAAAGAGCTGTTTTACAACTTAATGTTTATTAAAATGGCTAAAAAAAATTAAATGCTAATAAGACCAAGTATTTACAAGAATGTGAAATAACTGGACTCTCATGCAGTGATGATGTATTAATAAAATGGTAACACTACTTTGGAAAGCTTTTTGGCAGTTTTTAATAATGTTCAATATATACCTACTTATTCTCTGACCCAGAAATTCTGCTCCTAGTTATTTACTCAAAAGAGATAAAATATATATTCACATAATGACGTATAAAAGAATATTCATAGTGTCTTTATTCATGGTAGTCTTGAACTGGAAACAACCCAAAAGCCCATGAACTAGTGAATGCATAAACAAATTGTATTATATAATGAAATACTACTGACCTACAAATAGCAATAATTATTTATACATTCCACAAAATAGAAAATCATGTTTTTCAAGAGAGTTGAAGAGATACAAAACACAACTAACTCCACAACTTCATTAATATTAATTTCAATGGCAAGCGAAGTGCTCTAGAGTGATAGAACCAAAATGAAGTGGCTGACTCTGGAGTGCAGGGGAATTAATTGGCAAAGAGCACGAGGAGAACTTTCTGGAGAGATGAAATATTTGATACTTTGGTCTGGGTGATATACCTCAGTAAGGTGCTGTTAACATTAACACAAGCTATTGTTCAGCTTCTGAGTCTTGTTTGACTATATTGATATTACGTGTTGTTTTTCCATATTAGCTCAGAAACTAAATTTGAATTCAGCGTATGGCAAGATCTCATTCATGTGAAATCACTGGGCTTTGTACTGTTCCTTGAAAGGAAAAATCTTCAGAAAATTGAAACTTCCCTTTTCAAGTGACAAGCATAAAAAGAAAAAAAGTGAGCCAGTTTTGTGGCAAAGTCTCTTGCGACTGCTTCTTTTCTTTTGATAGGATCTCAAACTGACCATCGTCTTTTGTGGTGCTGACAAAAATTTTTTCCCACATACATATTTAGTATTCTTTCAGAGTAGCTGAATAAGTATTTCTGAAGCACTGGGGCCTTTTGCACTTTAGAAAGATTTCCACTGTGTGAAATGGACCCCGACTCCCTTTACTTGTGTATTGCTCTAGCCCTCTTGCATAATACCAATCAGTAGGTAGAATTCTTTGCAATTTGGGCAAGGTTAAAATAATTAAACTGGAGGAGAAGAGGTGGATGTGATAACAGTGTCATGTTGAAGGAAGTTGAAAGGGTTTTCTAATCTTGGCATTAACCTAGATGTTTTGATTATTACTAGATAGATCTTTGGCCATGCAAAGATTGGCTGCCCAAAATATCAACAGACATACATGGGCACTTATTACATTTCTTTTTCTTTAAAAATTATTCCTATGGTGCACTGTCTCTTTCATGTAATTTTAGTGAGCTCTAGAGAAATGATTTTTAACATTCTTTCAGAAAATATATGCTTTTTTTGATTGAATAGAGAAAATTGGCTTCATCTTTATTGGTAATAATTGTCTAAGTTGTCAGTGTCTGATTGTTTGGAGCAGACATGGAAATTATCATCTATTCTCATCTAACTCAAACAATTTTCTGATGCTTTTAATGAAACCCTGACAACCAAACATCTCCTGTTACACTTATGGTAAGATCACATGCCATATTCTACCCTGACACACACATTGGGCCCTACCCTATCATTAGAACAAAATGTTTACACTTGGTTTTTATGTGGTACAATTGAAAGAAACACGTAATAAGAATTGAGAGAAAGTTAGACTTACAGAAAGTGCAATTACGTGACTTTCCCAAAGAAGATTTAAGACCAACCTGGTGGGAGAAAATATGCCTTCAGAGGTTCTTAAATCATAAAAGCTGCTTCTAGAAGCTCAAGCCAAGGTCCCATCTGAGTGAAGTGCAACATTCTGGATTGTGATGGATGGTTTTAGTTGGTGAGTTGATGTTTTCCTCATGTTCTGGATTATATAATATGAGCATGGGAGGGTTGGGGAAGAGAGGGGGCTATATGTGTCCAGGTATTGTTAGAACTGCCTCTTTCACATGATCCTTTGCCTACCCTGTTTCTGAATCCCATTCCACTCTATTAAGGCCATTAAGTCAAGGTATGTGGTTTGATGGTAAAGTCAGCAAAAATTCTGGAGCAGGAAGCTCTAAGGATCCATTTCTCTCCAGGAACAATGATAAAAGCAAAAATTGTCAACTCTAGTCAACTTTACAGAAGTCTGGAAAATGACCAGAGGTTTAAAAACAATCAAGCGAATGCTAAATTGAGAAAAAGGTAACAAACTGGTCCAGAGAGCTTTATGGCATTTTCCCTTAGCCTTGCTGCACACCCCTCCTCAGCGTAGTAGCAGTGGTGAAGACAGCAGCCCATGTTCCCAACATAGATACCTGGTTCTAGAGGGAACATAATGGATCTTTTATCATGAAATTGTATTTGTCTATTTTCACCTGTCTGGGGTTCCCTGAAGGGATGATACAAGGTGCCTGCCTTTCTTTTGCAGAACTAGGAGTTCCCTAAGGGCAGAAAAGAAACTATGCAGAGGGCATTCCATTGAAAGTAAATTGAAAGGAAAAGCAACCACCACTGAGGACAAAGGACTACAGTTAGGGCAAAGAATCCACATGCCTAAGTCTAGGAGGAAAAGCTGGAAAGAGAGCTACTTTGGAAAATAAAGGGTTTGAAATTATCTCAACATAACAAAGAATAGAAAAAGTTATGCACATGCTGAGGGTAGAAGGTGTGCTCAGAAAAGGTTTGAAAAGAACCTAAGCTTTCATCTTCAGCTGACCTTTAGGCTCCTTGCCAGCAGGAAGTGAAGGTTAAGGCAGAGTTGTAAACAGCCTATCTGAGCCTTGAGAATCTTTAATACAGAGCCAGTCTCCAAAGCCAAGAAAGTTTTTGTTTGTTTATTTGTTTTACTATATGTTGGTTTTGTTTTGTTCTAGACATTTAAAGAAATCTTTGTCAAACTGCTAGCCACCCATAAGCTAAAGAAACTGATATTCAGAAATCACGCACAATAATTTGCTTTAAAAATAGTTAAGAAGAACGGACAAAGGACTTGAATAGAAATTTCACCAAAAAGACATACAAATGGCCAATCAGCACATTAAAATATCTTCAACATCAGTAATCATTAAGGAAATAAATGTAAATCAAAACCAGTGTGACACCACTTAATAGCCTTTAGGATGGGCACTATAAAAAAAAAGAAAGAAAGGAAAAAGGCCAAAGCAAGTGTCAAAGAGGAAGTGGAGAGATGTAAAAAAGCTAAAGTTCATCACCACTAACTAAACCAGTATTACAAAGAATCTTAGAGGGACATCTTTAAGACAAAAAGGGAGGAAAAAAGATAAAATATATGAATAATAAACTGGCAATACCACATCTACATCGCTATCAACAATTACTTTCAATGTAAATGGATTAAATGCTCCAATCAAAAGACAAGGTGGCTAAATGGATAAAAAAAGAAGACTTACATATGCTGTCTACAAGGGATTCACTTCAGATTGAAAGACACACAGAGACTAAAATTAAATGGATAGAAAAAGTTATTTTATCAACATGGAAACAAACAAACAAAAAACTGAGGTAAAAATACTTATACCAGACAAAATAGACTTTAAAATAAAGGCTGTAACAAGAAACGAAGAAGGACCCAGCCACTTTGACAGGATAAGCACATCCATATGGTCCGGTAGTATTGTTTACAATGGCCAAAATGTGGAGGCAGCCTGGGTGTGTGTAGATGAATGAATGGACAAATATATATATATATACACACACACACGCGCGCGCGTGCACCCCCCCCCCCCACACACACACACACAATGAAATATCACTCAGCCATGTAAGGAAATGGGTACTTGCCATCTGCAGTGACATGGATAGATCTGGAGGGTATTGGGCTGAGTGGAGCATGTCAGAGAAAGAGATGCAATGTGATTTCACTTATATGTGGAATCTAAAGAATGAAATAAAACAGAAACCAACTGCTAGATTAAGGAACATTTTTATAGTTGCAAGATGGGGAAGGGTTTTCGGGTGAGTGAAAAAGGGAAAGGGGTTAAGAAGTACAAATTGGTTGTTGCACAGTAGTCATGGGGATGTAGCGTATAGCATAAGGAATATAGTCAATAATATGGTAATAACTTCGTATGGTGTTGGATGAGTATTAGATTTATCAGGGTGAGGAGGTTTGGGGGGTCAGGATGAAAAAGGCGAAGGAATTAAGAAGTACAAATTGGTAGTTACAAAATAGTCATAGGGATGTAAAGTATAGCACAGGGAATTTAGTCAATAATATGGTAGTAACTACGCATAGTGCCAGGTGGGCCCTAGACTAGTCAGTGGACTCCTCAAATTATATAAATGTCTATCCACTGTGCTGTACACCTGAAATTATATTGAATGTCAAAATAAATAAAGTGTAAAAGAAAAAAGTTCAAAAACTAAAGAAGATAGTAATGGAAGATTGAGGAACAACGACAAAATAAGATATAGTAAAAACATTTTGCTCATTCTTCCTCATCTATGATTACTTTAAACTCTCCAGTTAAAAGGATAGAGATTATCGAATAGATTTTTTTTTTAATCTGACTATATGTTTTCTACAGCAGAGTCACTTTAGATCCAAAGATATAAATAGGTTGAAAGTGAAAGGACAGAAAATGTATTCCGTGCCAAGTCCAATCAAGATTATCAATGTAATTGGCTAGAATTTTTTAAAGTCAAGCCTACAGATAATAGAATTTTTTCTATAAAATTAAGAACATTCACTAGAATCAGTATATATACACTAATAAGTCTAGCCCCCCTCCACCACATCACTTGAAATTATAGAACTCAATCTATTTGGTATTTGTACAGCAAAAAATTCTCCCTGGCATGAGCTGGAATAAAATCTAGTTAAGTTCGCTTGCATTTTCTCTTTTCGCGGATCTTCTCTTGGGCGAAGAAAGATAGAGGAGAGGGAAAGGTCTTTGCTAAGTCCACTGTTAGCCTGCTTAGCCCATTTCTTCACAGCTAGGTGTGGAAAAACTGCTTGTGTGGGAAGCAGAAATTAAGGGTCTCCCAACCCACATCCGACTCAGTCTTGAGTCTCATCTCTTTACAGCATTGGTTTTCAACACTGGCTGCACAGTGGAATTACCTGGGGTGCCTTAAAAATTGTAATGTGTAGGCCCCACATTAGGTTCTGATGTACTTGGGCTGGGGTGTAATCCAGGCACTGGGAATTGAAAAGCTGCTTAGTGACCTAAATGCTTAGCCACTTTTTTTTTTTAAGATTTATTTTTATTGTTTTTAGACCTTTATTTTTATTGTTTTGACAGAGATAGAGAGATAGAGAGAGAGAGAGAGAGAGAGAGAGAGAGAGAGAGAGAGAGAGAGAGAGAGAGAGAGAGAGAGAGAGAGAGAGAGAGAGAGAGAGAGAGATACACAGACAAAGACAGAGAGAGGGGGAGGGCCCAGAACAGTCTCCATAGTTGCACATCATTGGTTTTTCCACATAGTTTTATTCCACAGGTGAGTGGGGCTGCACAGGGCAGGAACTGGGCCGGGGTCTTGCCCCAGTGAGAACTGAACTGGGGGCACTCCCCAGTTCAGCATATGGATCCACACGGGCCAGGGCCGGGATTTGATCCTTGGTCCCCAGGGCTGCAAAGTGAGCGCTTAACGCACTGAGCCATCCCGGCTTCGGCTTCCCCTTTTATTGTTTTTGACAGAGAGAGAGATACAGAGAGAGACAGAGGGGGAGGGCCCAGAACAGTCTCCATAGTTGCACATCATTGGTTTTTCCACATAGTTTCATTCCACAGGTGGGCACGAGGCTGCACAGGGCAGGAACTGGGCCGGGGTCTCGCCCCGGTGAGAACTGAACTTGGAGGCACTCCCTAGTTCAGCATATGGGTCCAAACGGGCCAGGGCTGGGATTTGATCCTTGGTCGCTGGGGCTGCAAAGTGAGTGCTTAACCCACTGAGCCATCCCGGCTTCCCCCGCTTGGCCACTTTTGAGAGCTGCTGTTTTACAGGGAGCCATGCTTTAGCTGTAGCCTGGTAAAGCCAGGGTGTACCTGGGGACTTGAGAATGGGAAGGAGGTTGTTTCAATAAGAGCCAAAAAGCAGGCTAAGTGTCCCTGGCTCATGGAAATATTTGTCCCTCTTGTTGCAGTGCTAATTTTAAGTATTAACTATGCCAAGGCAATCTTATTTGCTCTGGCCACATGCTAATAATGTCTGCATTAAGCCAGCCCCCCTAACACAATGGTGTGCAGTCTTTTTGCCAAACAGTACACTGACTCCTCTGTGTACTAGAAATTGCTCTTTCAAAAAATGGGTGGCACTTTTAATAAGCATAGCTCCAATTCAAATACACCCAATTGAAATTCTAAGCCACTGGGCAATGTGGATTCAGATGAGGGTAATCTTAACATTAATAAAACCTGGGATAAAGTAATTTCTAGACTATTTCTAATATCACATGCCTAACCTTTGTAACATTTTGGGTGATACACTATTTTTACTAATTAGAATAAATTCTAAACCAGGAAAAGTACATAATTGAGCTCTGGCTTTATGGAATGGACAATCTTTCATCATTATGAGATACATGTTGCTGACTAACATGTGGGTCATTAATGGCATTACTTCTCCCACTTGCATGAAACTGTACCTCCTTAGTGGCTTGTGGTGTATAAACCAAAGGGACCTATGAGACTGACGACCCCCACTCCACCCCTGAAAAAGAAAAAAATGACTGTACATATTATGTTAAATCACAGGGTAGGAAGGTAGCTAGTTTATAATTATTAATTGGGATAATCTTGTGTGAATTGGAAAATAAGACTTGCACTCATACAAATTGAAAAGTTTGCTTAAGAATTAGAAAGCAATTCTAATTTTTTTAATGATGTGCGGGAATAGTAAGTTGCATAGCTCTATCCAAAGGCGGGGTGGGGCGTGAGGAATTCAGTTTGAAGGTCTCATTTGAAAAACAAGTTAGTTCCTACCTACAAGGGCTCTGGCCTGAACTAGGGCAGGAGGAATAAAAGCACCATAATGTCCCTCCTCCCAACATTGCAATCTCCTGTTGGTTTGTCTCATTGCCCAAACTCAAAGCGAAATGAGAGGGTGAAGACTGATGCACTTTATGTCTGTTCCCTGGTTCACAGGTCAAGATGGGGAAAGCTGGAACACAGGTTCAGAATGAGTAAACAGAAAATATACAGTATATTCACTCAGTCAATACCCCTTTCATTCTTTTTCTTCTGTAACATACCCCATTCTTATTCATGGTGGGAATGTAATGAGCTAAAAGACTGGATTTGGCCATGTGACTAATTTCTGACCATTGTGTTGTAGCAAAAGTTGTAACGTGGAACTTTAAGGACTAATTCTTCAGAAGGATATAGACAACTGGGGCTTGTCTTTTTATCCTCCTTCCCTTTCTCTTTCCCCATACCTGTAATGCAGAGGTGAAGGCTGAAGCTTCAAATGCCATTTGGGACCACAAAGTGACCTTGCAGTTGGAAGTCGTTCCTAAGCATTAAGAGCAGAAATGTACAACAAGCTTAGGTCCCTAATGATTGAAGCTACACACCAGCCCTGAATACCTATTCCGGGCTTGTCCTATAAGAAGTAATCTTCATGCATTAAAAAACAAATAACAGAAAAACTCAACAGTTCAACGGTTTTATTTTTTCTTTACTATCAATTATATAATTAAAATATGATGTTGGTATTTTTAAATCATTAATTCTTAATTTTTTAACTTAGTTTTAGGCCCCCAACCTGTATGTGACTTAACAGAGTAGAGTTGCCTGCTTTACAACAAGCCACTGTGTGCATCTGGGATGTATTCGAGATGAAGCTTGTATGCCTTATCAATAGATAGAGACATTATTAAATATGGACCGTGTCTGCTTCATGTAGCAAGTGAACGGATGAACAAAGAATCCCAACTTATCTTGGTTTTTCAGTATGTGAACCAAGCACACACTTCATCAAAAGGTTGCTTGTTTCCAGTAAACGTGACAACAGCTATCCCGGCACCTTCAGAGTCAAATAGGGTTGGGAAATGGTGCATGGCTTGTCTTGGAAATGTGAAAGACAACATTTCTTAGAAATGACATGAATATGAATGAGATGTTTAAATATCACCAAATAAACATAACATTTCCGTTGGACACCTTTTAAGCAGCTGGATTTTCCATGAAATATATTTTAGCGTTGTTTTGCTTGGTTGATCATTATAGCACTGAATTTAATAAGTAGACATTATTGAATTTTCTTGGAATGTTCCCGGTAATGTAACATAAATTTAGTGCACAACTGGCTAAGATACATGACGACTTATCTAAAGAACTTAAGAGAAATGATGCTTGTTTTAGCTTTTCTGGACCTTGCTTACCTAGCTTGCGATACATTAAAAATGTATTGTAAATCACTTCTGAGATTCAAAACCACACATTTAGGAAATATAGCATTTATACCAAAAAAACCCTCAAACTTTTTGGTACCAGGGACCAGTTTTGTGTAAGACAGTTTTTCCACAGATCTAGAATGTTGGGGGAGGGATGGTTTGGGGATGATTCAAACACCAGATACAGCTTAATTGTTACTTACCACTCACTTATAGGGATTTGCTATGTCTGCAAGCAATTGATTTACTATGGTCTCTGTGCAGTCAAACCTCTCTGCTAATGTCAATCTGTACTTGCAGCCATTTCCCAGCACTAGTATCACTGCCTCAGCTCCACCTCAGATCATCAGGCATTAGCTTCTCATGAGGAGCGCACGACCTACACCCCTTGCATACACAGTTCACAATAGGGTTCGCGCTCCTATAAGAATCCAATGCCACCACTGATCTGACAGAAGGCAACACTCAGGCGGTCATGTGAGCAATGGGTGTGGCTGTAAATACAGATGAAGCTTTGCTTGCTCACCTGCCACTCACCTTCTGCTGTGCAGCGCAGTTCCTAACAGGCCAGTAGCTGGTACCAGTCCATGGCCCTGGGGTTGGGGACCCCTGATGTATACAGAAGGGTCCTTTTTTGATTGTACCAGCAAAAGAATATGTTGATACTACAATTTTACTAGTATTATTTGTACTTGGGGCAGAGGCAGTAGACTTCTCAGATTGGTATGTAATAGACAATTAATTTAGAATTTCTAGGTGGAGAACAAAAAAAACACAGAACTTGCAATTCTAGAGCTGCACTAGTTAGCTGGATAACTTGATCAGACCATCCTTAGTTTTTCTCAATCAGAGCACTATTGGCATTTGGGGCCACTATTTGATGTTGACCTGGGCATTGGTCTCATAAACATTGGAGAGGAGTAGCACTTTCAGCCAGCTTAAATGTTAGTGCCTTCCAAGGAAGCCTTTTGATTTGTGTGTTCTTAACCTTGAGCTCCTCTGAGGGTGGGTCAAGTCTGGAAGCAAGTACTGGGAGTTTTGGAAAGGCCTTACAGGTAAAATAAAAGAGGAAGCCTGCTAAAATGGAGACTCTGATATAGGTCTGTGGTGATTTAATATCATCTGCCCACCTATCTCTAATATTTTCACTCTACTACATTACCAGCCTTTAGCCTAAATTATCCAGACACCTACAAATCCACTTCATTTTGCCCTTGGACGTAGCCTGACCCCTGAGGACATGATGTTTATATATTAAATATTCTAGAATAACATCAAGATCTTGTTGGAAAGTCTCCCTACATTGTAATGACATAATCTTCCTCTCAAATTTCAAATACTTTGAATTTATAACATGATGCCCATAAATCTGTAACATCACTGCTATACATTAGAAACCATTTTATGTTATTTTCATTTAAAATAGATGATGCACTAATCATTATTAGTAGGTGGTCAATGCTTCTACTCTGCTTAAAAGCTACTAATTTTGAAATGCCCATTTGAAGTTGTTCAAATGTTTTTAAAGACATTTAGAAGTTAAGACTTAGCAGCCAGAGCTCTGGCTTTGAAGTAAATTTATACTTTAAAGGGAATTTATGATCATTTGAGTTTCAGATCACATACCCAAATTGGAAATCTGAAGTTACAATGTTTGGAAAAGATGTGTGTGTGTAATCTGTGATATTATCTTAGCAACAGACTTTATTTTTAAAAAGAGAGAATTTTTTCTTACATTATTAATTCTTAAAACGAAAGGTCATATACAGGGGGGGACCCCACCCCAAAAGAAAACAGAATTGTCTTCTGGAGGGCAGGCCCCTTGGGGTACAGGCTTCCCCTTCTAGGTGAGTGTTCTAGGAACTCATCGCTACCAGCTGGCGTTGTTGTGAGAGGCTGCACATGACTTCAATAAAATTTTTTTGGGGGGACTCTTTGAACGTATTTGCCCATTTCACGATGGGTGATGTACATGAACAAAGTGCGGCATGACAACACACCTGCCCATACCACCCTGCGTTCAGCAGGTTCTGACCCAAAATGGCATGTACTCTGTGCCCCACTCTCCCAATTACGGTAACCCAATCTGCTTGGAGTGACTTTTTTGTTTGTTTTGCCAGATGAAAAGAGTTCTAAAGGGAAATGTTTTGTCGTTGTGGAAGAGGTGAAACAAACAAACAAACAAACAACGGCGGAAGCACTAAAAGTCATTAAAATCGACAAACTCAAAAACTGTTTTGAGCACTGGAAAAAGCATCTTAATAGGTGTATTGCATCAAATGGAGAGTACTTTGAGGGTGACCAGAGTTTAAACACGTAAGAATAAATACACAATATTTTATAAATAAATTCCATTTGGGGGGTCCCCCTTTGTGTACTGGGGAAACAGGCTATTCACACAATCTATAAAAACCATCTAAACTCCATGTGAACTTCAAACAGCTCAAACCAAACATATGCTGGTAAAGAGCATTGTGGTTGTTGGAAAACTTTAAAATACGAAAAGTTCCCATTACTCTTGGCATTTTACCTCTGAGAATTTTCTAGCCAAATTTCTGTTTGAACTGAGGTAAAAAAATCAGTTACTGTGTGGGCTTTTCTTAAGGGATAAATTTAATGAAAAGGCCTAGTTATTGCAACATATGCTGCCTTCATTTCAAAAGATTTCCTTAAAGCATGATGATTAAAACCTAGGGAGAAATAAATTTGTACTTCTCAAAAGCTCTAACAAGTACCCACAGGAAAAAAATAAAATAAAAAAACTAAGTTCCAAAGCCACATGTATACCAAATAAATACTTCTTTTAGCTTAAAAATCATAACAAATCATTAGTTATTTTAAAAGTGATTTAAGAATTTTAAAAGGCCAGTGTACATTGTGCAAAATACTTCTGTTTATTTCCAAAAGATGGTAAGCTGCTCTATTTTGATTTATTTTTTTTAATACAAAGTAGGGAAGATTTCAAATGTTCATTAAGGCTAAGTTATTACACTATAGCAAATCTCATATGATGGGTGTGTTTTAAGTTAGATTCCCAAGGAACAGAGTACCAATATATGAGTGGGGACTGACGCAAGGAAGGGAAGGCAGCCAATATAACGTGAGCCACCAAGCCAGTTGCCACTGTGGACACCTGGAACTTACTCCCACTTGGATGCTCTGGATGAGAATGTAGAACACAGACCTCAGTCTTATCCCACATAAGGGTCAAGGGAGCTGAAATATATGAGGTGTGATTTTAAAAAAATACAGTGAATGTTTAAATAAAAAAAAAATTATTGCAGTAAAAGGCATTACTATGAATCCCCCTCAAAATAATTCCCCTTACTTCGAATACACTTACCGTATCTCATTGTTCTTGCCACTTTCTGAAACAAATCTGGGAGTCCTCTTTCACAAATGTCATTAAGTTGCGCTGTTGAGACTGTCTCAATGTCCTCAGTCGATTCAAAGTGGTTATCTTTCTTGCTCATTCTGACTTTGGAGAAGAGCCCAAAGTCGCACGGTGCCAGATCAGGTGAATGAGGTGGATGAGGACACACTACTTGTAAGGGCTTATTAGCATCTAAGAAATGATGTGCGTAGAAAATGGCCTAAGAAATGGGCAAATGGTTTCATCCTCCGTCATAACAATGCTCCATGTCACACATCACTTCTGGCATGGCAATTTCTGTCAAATAAAAACATTACAGTGTGTTCTCATCTACCTTATTCATCAACCTGGCACCGTGCGACTTCTGACTCTTCCCCAAAGTCAAAATGATTGTGACAGGTAAATGCTTTGAATCAACGCAGGCCATGGAGGTGGCCATGACGTGCGACTAAAGACACTCACAAAAGAGAACTTCTAGAACTGCTTCAGAAAGTGGCAAAAGAGGGAAAGCCGGGAGGATGGCTCAGCGGGTTAAGCACTCGCTTTGAAGCTCCGAGGATCGAATCCCAGCTCCGGCCCAGGCGGACCCACATGCTGAACTGGGGTGTGCTTCCCGAATGCGGTGAGGCCCCCAGTTCAGTTAAAAAAAAAAAAAGAAAGAAAGAAAGTGGCAAAAGAATGATAGGATAAGTGTGTTCAAAGCAAGGAGAAGTATTTTGAGGGGTATTATTGGCAATATGTCTTTTACTGTAATACGTTTTTTAAATAAAAGCATTCACCATATATTTTGATCAGACCTGTGTACCAACTCCTATCAGTTTTTGATTGATAGATGCTTCTGGTTTGTGAGGGTGGCATTTGACTCAATCACTTACTGTTCATGGCATACCTGGGCCTAATACGCCCCAGCAGCAGAGCCCTTAGGCAGAGAACTTCAGTTGTCTGCTGTGAAAGTCATTGGTCTGAATACATAGGAATGATGGGAACCCAGAACAGATCACTGGGACACAGACAGCATTTGCTATATGGAGTCTGAAAAGTTGACTAAAAATTCCAACTCCAGAGTGACAGATATTTTCCAAAAGAATAAATACCAGTAGTAAAACATACAAGAAATTATCTAAACCCTCCAGTAATCAAAGATGCACATTAAAACAGAGCATGAAACCAATTATTGGTATATTTAGTTATTAAATTTTTATAAAAAGTAAAATTGTAATAAAGTCAAATACAGGCAGGGTGCTCTTGGTATTAATAGTATTACAATCATTTTAAAAAGCAATTTGGCATTGTGTTTCAGGAAGTAAAGAATTTCCATATACTTTGATCTAATAATTAAATTTCTGGGAAATAACTGTTAAATAAAACATGAGAAGAGTGATAAAATACCTTGTGTCCAAAAAGAGGGAAATAAGTAACATACAGTGTATGCAATCAATGGATATTTATTTAACCAACAAGATTACAGTTGTGAAGGTGAGTATTAACATGAAAATTCATGCTCAACTGTAACAGTAAGTAGAAAAATACATTAAAGTATATACATATCCATTCTGATTACAACTATCTTGTCTTTTTAATAGCATTAGAAATTACTGGAAGGAAATACTCTTAAAATGCTAACAGATCACTTCTCAGCCTTTTGGCTAAGATCAAGTGTAAAATGCTAACAGATTAGAATTTAGCACCGGTGTCAATTACAATGTTTTATGTGCAAGTAACAGAAAATTCAGCTCATAATAGCTTGAGCAATGAAAGAATTTATTGCCTCGTGTAACTGGAAAGCCCATCAGTCAAGGCTTCGGGTTTGATCCAGCAGCTCATCCAAGTCATTAACTGTCCAGTTAGTTTCCTCTTCACTCGGCCTTCTGTAATGTCTGCTTCATTCATGTTTAAGCAAGCTCTCCTCTTGGTTGTCATTTCGATGCCAGCAGAAAATA
This sequence comes from Craseonycteris thonglongyai, assembly GCA_004027555.1. Taxonomy (NCBI): domain Eukaryota; kingdom Metazoa; phylum Chordata; class Mammalia; order Chiroptera; family Craseonycteridae; genus Craseonycteris; species Craseonycteris thonglongyai. Next base: position 27,811 of record PVKE010003443.1, read on the forward strand.
GGACAAGATGCTACCCTGGTCACACTGAGGGACAGAGTAAGGGCTTCTCTTCCTCAAACATTGAATAAAATCCCAGAGTTCTGGGTTATATGCCCATCACTTAACCAAAATTATGGTCAAAAGAAAAGATTGGTTTTAAGCCAATTAGAGGACTCTTCTGCAACTGTGAGTGAGTCGGTTCCTCTGTAAATACATGGCCACCACACAGTAAGGGAAGCGTAGCATGAGTGCTCAGGAACTAATACCAATATCTACTGTAGTACATAAATATATGTATGTATATATATTTACACATGGATACATATATATGCAGATATATACATACATGCACACCTATCTACAGAGGAAACACAACTGAACTAACAAGATGATTCATTTGTCCATTTACCTATTCAATTGACACATATTTATTAAATATCTTCCTTGTCCCAGATACTATACTAGGGACTGCAGACACAACATTAAATGAAATAGACGAAGGGTCCCCAGTTTCATAAAGCTGACATCTTCTTGGGAAAAGACCAGCAGCAAACAAATATATGAATAAACAAACAAAAATTATATGAAGGAATTAAAGGAAGATGCCCATTGGAAGAACAAGATGGATTCTTTTTTGTTCTTGGGGGGTGGGGGGTGGAAAGAACTCTTTGAGGGGGAAACATTTAAGGTGAGATCTGTATGAAAAGAAGAGATGCCCAGACGAAGATCAGGATAGAGAGCATGCCAAGACAACTCATTAGTACGAAAGGCCTAAAGGTGCGTGCAATTCTGGAATTCTGGAGAAACTACAAGAAGTGATGTGAGGCAGAAGTACAGGGTTTTACGAACAGAGTGGACTGAGAAGAATCGGGAGTGCTATATAGATATCAGGTCATATAGAAGTTTGGAAACAATGCTAGGAATTTGAGTTTCATGCAAAGAACAATGAGACATATTGGGGTGTATTTAGTTGGGAAGGGCAAATATCAGTAGTATTTATGTCTTTAAAATATCTCTTTATGGGCTACTTATAAAATGGATTGTGGAGAGAAACTGGGAATCCAGTTAAGAAGTAGCTGTACTAGTCCAAGCAAGAGATGGTGGTGATTTGAGCTCGGAAGGTAATGGTAGATGGAGAGGAGTGGACAGTCTGAGAATATGCTGTGGGGAAGTTATGCTATGTCATACTGATGGATAAAATTGGCAGAGCATAAAGGCTAAATATTTTTTTCTTTACTTGTGCAACTGGTAGATTTATGGGCTATTACTAAGATGAGAAAGACTAGGGAAGGAGATTTGGAAGGAAGGGAACGGGAACAAAGAACACTTTATGAAAATTTAAAGTTTGAGATGTCTATTATTAATTCATGCAAGCCAGGTACATATTTGCAGGCCTAGTGCAAAAATGAAATGTAGGGCCATTCATTCAAAAAGCTGGGAGAGAAGTGCCATTAAAGTTAAACTACAAAGACTTTTTCTTTCTTCTATGTTCTCTCTTGATTTGCCATGGTGTTCTTTGTTTGTTTGTTTTTGCTACTTAAGGCCATTCTAAGTAATGAAAATTAAGGAGATAATCTAATTATTTTAGTAATTTATTTTTTAAATATTTATTTTCAATTATACCGGTAGTTGGCATTCAATGTTATTATATATTTGTTTCAGGTGTACAGCAGAGTACATAGACATTTATAGAATTTATTAAGTGGTCACCCCACTTAGTCTAGTACCCACCTGGCATACATAGTTATTACAGTATTATTGACTGTATTTCCTATGCTGTATTTTATATCCCATGACTATTTTGTAACTACCAATTTATACTTCTTAATTCCTTCATCTTTTTATCCAGCCTCCAACCCCTTTTTCATCTGGCAAACATCCGTATGCTGTCTGTATCTATGAGTCTGTTTCTATTTTGTTCATTTATTTTGTTCTTTAGATTCCATATATAAGTCAAATCACATGGTATTTGCCTTTCTCTATCAGATTTAATTCACTTAGCATAATACCCTCTAGGTCTCTCCAGAAATTACAAAGGGTAAGATTTCATTCTTATTTTATGGCAGAGTAATAGTCCATTGTATATATACCTAGTCATCTATTCATTGGCACTTAGGGTGCTTCCGTGTCTTGGAAATAATGCTGCAATGAACATAAGGGTACATATATCTTTTTGAACTAGTGTTCAGATTTCTTTGGATAAACACCTAGGACTGCAATTGCTAGGTCATACGGTAGTACTGTTTTCCAGTTTTTGAGGAACTTTCACACTGTTTTCCATGGTGACTGCTGATTTACAATCCCACTAATGGTGCAGAAGGGCTCCCTTTCCTCTACATCTCACCAGCACTTGTTGTTTGTTGATTTATTGATGATAGCCATTCTAACAGGTGTAGGTGATATTTCACTGTGGTTTTAATTTGCATGTCTCTGATGATTAGTGATATTGAGCATCTTTTCATATGTCTGTTCAGGTCCTCTGTCCAATTTTTAATTGGATGATTCATTTTTATTTTTAGTGTTGAATTATGTGAATTCTTTATAAATTTTGAATATTCACTCTTTATCAGATATATCATTGATGTATGTTCACCCATTCAGTATTTCAGTATGTTGTCTTTTTCTTTCTTTTTTAGGTTTCCTTTGCTATGAAAAAACTTTTTAGTTTTATGCAGTCCCATTTATTTATTTATTTATTTTTTCTTTGTTTCTTTTGTCCCAGGAGATATATAAAAAAAAAATATTACTTAAAGTCAAGTCAAAGGAATTACTACCTGTTTTTTCTTGTAGAACCTCAAATTTTGCGTTATAAACACGAATTTTGCCATTAATCTTTCATTGTGCAGTGCCTTTTTAAAAGCAAATATAAGAGCATTTACCTAATATACAGAGTCACCAAAATTATATAATTCACCTTTAATAGTTCATACATGTATATGTACATATTTTGATTGCCATATCTTCCCCATTTTTTCTGCCATAATTTTCAGTATAGTGGTTGGCTAATATAGGAAAGGGACACAATTACAATAGAGCTTCATGGTCATTCATGTTTTATAGAATGTTATTGTCTTCTATCTGCAATTGAAGCAGGTTCTGATTCTCACGGAAAGTGTGGCTTCCCATGCCTGTCTGTGCTTCTAGATAACACACTTAACTTGTGCTCGTGTTGAGTTCACCAAACTTTGATGCATTGTGGATCCACAAGAATTCTGTACTGTGAGCGTTGCAAATGCTACATGTGACTGGGGAAATAAGAAAGGGTGGACATGCATATTACATACATCTCTTATGCTCATGTGAATTCGTCATTGTCCCATTGGACTTCAGTTACAAAACACACATTCAAAGATAAAATGATGAAGAATTTCAGGATGGTGATTGTAGAACATTAATCCAAGCATGAACCCTTCCGAGTATAGTTGCACAGAACCCACACCCATGAAACTGCTTCGTTCATGTGGAAATGTCTAGGAAGTCGCTATTTTAGTCTGGTGTTGTGGGAAGTGGTCATTGTTGGAGATGTAGACGTAGGAATCACTGGGGTTTATGTGTTAAATATTTAAGGCCATAGCCCTACTGAGACCACCTAGGGGAAGTATGCAAATGGAGAAAATGACTAAGGGAAGAATCCTAGGAACTCTAGTAACATAAAAGTAGATGGATCAGCAAAGTATATTGAGAAGGAGTGTTTACTAAAGTAAGAGGAAAACAGAGTTCAAAATTTTAGAAAACGTCAGAGGACAATATTTAAAGTTGAGGGGTATGGTCACATATTGAAAGCTGCTGAGCAGCTAAGTAAGATAACAGAAATGTCATCACTAGATCAGGCAATGTGGAAGTCATCCATGTTGATGAAAGCAATCTTTTTGCTATAATAGGGACAACTGTTCAAGTGAACATTCAGGAGATAATGTACCATGAGAACAGAGACAGCACTGTAAACAGCTTCTTAAAGAAGTTTTACTAAGGAAAGAAACAGAGAAATGGGGCTATGTTTGCTAAAGGGGGAGTTATCAAGGAAGAGATATTGATGTGTGGCTAAAGTTCATTCTAATGCTGTACAGTATTATTTCATTCTGTTAATCTACTTCAACTTTTATATAGCCTTTGCAACTTATTGGACATTTGGACTGTTTCTAAATATATTTTGTATTTTAAAATATTACTTATATGAATGTTGATATGTGCACTTTTTTTCCAAAGTGGTTGTACCAACTTACACTCCCATCAACAGAGAAAAGAGTTTCCAGGGGAAGCCGGGATGGCTCAGTGGGTTGAGCGCTCACTTTGCAGCACCGGGGACCGAGGATCGAATCCCGGCCCCAGCCCGTGCGAAACCATATGCTGAACTGGGAGCTCCCCCAGTTCAGTTCTCTCTCTCTCTCTCTCTCTCTCTCTCTCTCTCTCTCTCTCTCTCTCTCTCTCTCTCTCTCTCTCTCTCCCTCTCTCCCTCTCTCTCCCTCTCCCTCTCCCTCTCCCTCTCTCTCTCTCTCTGTCAAAAATAATATATATATATATATTTTTTTTTTTTTTTTTTTTTAAAGAAAAGAGTTCCCCATTATTCACATTTTAATTTATGAGTGTGAGACTTGGGCCAAATAATCTCTCTGATCCTTGTGTAGAAAGCCCAGGTTCTAAATATTCTCACTTTGAGTTTCATTTTGATTTCTGCTAATCAAGCTTTATTTTATTCTTAAGCATCTAAAGGCATAAGGGCCTTTTAAATTGTTTGTTTTTCTCAGTGCAAGAATGGAGTATCAATGGGTGATTAGAGCAATAGTTTCCTTCATGGCTTTTAGGCTATGATCAAATGAAAACAAAACAAAAGCTAAGAGTTCCATGCCTTTTTCAGCCTGTTATTTCAGAGTAATTGGGCATTTACGTTTTGCGGTCTGCAGTTGATGAACATCATTTCATGGGCAAAAAAGAAATAAAATAAACGTAGATCTTTTTAGAATTTCCTCTAAGTTTGTTTTTCAAGTCTAATTCATGTTGGAAGCATACAGATTAGATCTCAGAAAAAGTTTACATAGTAAAAGAGAAGGAAGGAATCAAGAGCCAGAAAGCATTTTGTTAAAAATGCTGAAGTTAGTATGTACTAGGGAATCCTAAGGTCATAGACTTTTAGAGTCCTTATAGAAACAAGAAATATTTACATCTACCACAAAACACAAAATGATGGGAGGTATCTTTGTTTGAGTTGCCAAGATGCAGGTCCTAAGTCAAGGATTTGAATGAAAGTAGTTTATTTTAAAAGATGTTCCAAGAAATACCATTAGAAGTGTGGTGAAGTTAGAGGTGCAGGGAAATTAGACTGGGAAGCGATTTACTCAACAAAGAATGTATTATCAAGCCAGTTACTGCTGTGGTCAGCAGAGTCAGTCCTATTGGACACTGGGCGACAGGTTCAAATACAAGAGTTTTCTCACCTGAGATGCAAGAGAGGTGGGATATTTATCCACCAATTCCTTTAGTCATCAGTTGAGAGCTGTTTATCAGTGGCCTTCCCAGACTGCTAAGCACTAAGCAGGCTCTGGCTACAGAAAAATCCCTCCAGTTGAAAAGGTACGGTACTGAGTCTGGCAGTTGAAAGTTAAGTCGAAGTGCAATAAAATCATAAGTGACAGGAAGACATGAGCAGGACACCCAAAGAGGCTTAGGTTGGAAAGATACAGTAGTTAAAACAAAGTTCCTCCAGGACTTGTTTTGTTACTGCCCCAAATGTGGACTCAGCCATAACGCCTTTGAAATCAGCCATTGAGTCTAACCCATTGATTGACATATGAGAACATGAAGGCTCAGTGACATTTTATGTGACTCGCTCAAAGATGCACAGATACAATAGACAAATCAATATCTTGTTCTTGTATGAATATATGCATCTGATATGTGTCTTCACATATTTAGTTTGAGATGAAGAAAATAGCTGTCTTGGACATTCAGGTGAAGCATTTCAAATGAAAACTATTGGGTTGGCTTTATCTCAGCTATTTGATTCAAGTACATTCAAAATGGAAACTGTTTAGCTGATACTTGGCCCCAACTGGACTCCACAACTGACAAGGACACTAGATTAACAAAATTCAGGATCCCAACAAGAGTTTTCCTTTTGTCAAAGAGGCTGACTATTGTGTGCACAGACTATGTCTGCATAGGTAGAGGTCCTGTGACTTCTTTGTTTTCTTTCTTGACTCAGATATAAATTTGGCCGAGGAAGTCATGGGAAGTGGGTGGAACATTCTTTTGGTCCTTTAAACTAGACCAGGATTAAGCAGTGACTCGTTTTATCACTTCATCTGGAGATAAATTTTCCTGTTCTGGGGTTTTTGTCATTCATTTATTGGACAGGTTTGATTCACCATAAATGGGTAAAGTCCTGGCTGTTTTGCTACTGACCCAGGAGTAGCAATTGATTAATGTTGATCGGACTTGTTTACACACTAAGGCTGGATCAAACTTCAAATTGGAATTTGAACCTATAATCATCTTGGCCTTTTGGCCCAACATTTTATAAGAATTGATAACTGCCTTACTTTCAGGAATTGTTGTATATGCTACCTATTCTATCCCTTTATTTTATAGCAATAATAAGCTTAGAAATGTATTTTAGTCACCATTTGAAATTGATTTATCAAGTTGAGGAAGAAACAAACCTTCCTGCCTTATGAAAGACACCCAATCTTCAAACATTTGCATATTAAGTCATAAATAAAATAGACATATTTATACAATAAAATAAAAAATATTCCAGTTAAAAAAAACCCACACATACTCACATATGATCAAGTGCAGAATGCTTTTTAAAAAGTGTTTAGAAATATAATTTCTTCATTAATATTATACTTCATAGTCAATCAACGTAATATATGAATAAAATCTGATAATTGGTGGGCATTTCCGCCTAATTTTCCTTAAAGGCAGTAACTTAGCCTGTCCATTCAAGCACTTAACGTGGTTTCCCATCTTAATAAAAGAATGCTATTAATATTTAGCAGTTCAGAGATCATACTATGCTGTGCCAGGCATTCCTAAAAGCCCATCTTTGTTATTGGTGAAATCCCTCCATTCTGGAGTGAACAACATGTAAAGCAATAAATAAAAGACCAAGGAGAATAAAAGAATACTCTCTGACCACACCTTCCTAATTCTAAATATAGTTTAAGAATATTTATTTTCATCTGTTTCTCGAAAGAATGTCTGTGGGATTTTGATGGGAATTGAGTTAAATCTGTACATTGCTTTGGGTAGTATGGCTATTTTAACTCTGTGGATTCTTCCAATCCATAAACATGGAATATCTTTCCATTTCTTTGTGTCTTTTTCAATTTCTTTTAATAGCGTCTTATAGTTTTCTATGTATAAGTCCTTCATGTTCTTCGTTAAGTTTATTCCTAGGTATAATATTTTATTGTTTTTGTTATGATCGCAAAGGTATTGTCTTTCAGTTTTAACAAAAGGTTTGGAGATGACACTTAACACTGACATACTTCCAGATAATTTTTCCAGGCAATAATTTAAATTTATTTTCCAATTTTATACACACATATACCTAATTGTCTATACTTAAATAATGAAAACTAATTTTAGAAATACTTGGGTGACTATGTGTCTATGAAGAATCAGAAAGTAATTCATTACTCATCTCTCTTAGTAGTATTTTTAAGCATTTATTGTTTTTTGTTTTTTAATGTAGCTAAAGTTGAATGTGGGAATGTGTTTTCTGCTTTTTACAAACATTTTAAAGTTGTAGCCGTCAAGGAATAACTATATAATTATCCATATGTAACCTAAATTTCTGAGATTCTAAAAGCTACATATGGTGGTGAATGAGCTATGTAGCTAAGATGAGGAACAAACAGAGTGCACTGTAGGAAATAAAGAAGTAAGATTGAAGAACTGACTTTAATCCTATATAGCAAGTCATGCAAAGGGAATAGAGAGCGCCAACAGAGGAGCTAGGGGTGAAAAAATAAAGGTCGATAATAAATAGTATTAAGGAATTATTTTTAAAAATTATGTATTATCTGTAGAAATATCAGAAATAAATATTTTTCAGAGTCTTAAAAACAGCCATGTTGAGTCATAAGACAACTTCACATATTCTGTGAGACCTTCTAACAATCTTAACTTGGTAAAAGAAAAAAAATATTAAAAATTCCCTCATGATATGGTGTCCTAGGTTAGTTCATAAGCCTTAAAATCAAAAGGGTCTGAAGAGAATTGACATTTAAAATAAATCTAGAAAGCTAAAAGTAAATGTGTGGACAACAAACTATGCTATTTCTCTTCTCTTGGCTAATCTATAGATTATCAATTACTTTTACCTTTTTCCCACCTTTGTCCTCCCTGTTTGATTTTGTTTTCAAGTTTAAATGCTAAGGAATTCATTACTGATTACTGTTTTGAGTTGTTCTGTGAAAACTGTTTGTGCTTTTATTTATACCAGAGTCTCATTTTAAAGATTTATTTTTATTGTTTTTGACAGAGAAAGAGAGAGATACAGAGACAGAAGGGGGAGGGCCCAGAACAGTCTCCATAGTTGCACACCATTGGTTTTTACACATAGGTTCATTCCACAGGTGGGTGCAGGGCTGCACAGGGCAGGAACTGGGCCGGGGTCTCACCCCAGTGAGAACCGAACTGGGGGCACTCCCCAGTTCAGCATATGGGTCCGCATGGTCCGGGGCCGGGATTCAATCCTCAGTCCCCGGGGCTGCAAAGTGAGCGCTTAGCCCACTGAGCCATCCCGGCTTCCCCAGAGTCTCATTTTAACTAGGTCCATGCAGGGTGGGCTGTGGGGCTTCCGCCTTTGAGAACATGTTTTAAAAAATTGCTCCAGTAACTAATAAACCTGACCCCTTAGCTCATAGAGATCTCTTTCATCTCTGTATTCTAATAAAACTTAGTAACAATTAACTCATAATCAACCTTTGCAAACCTTTGAAATTTATTTTTGGTATACTAATTTCTTTGTCTTTACTGATTAATAGTTTAGGTAGGGCAAGGAAAATGCAGTGTGTGTGTGTGTGTGTGTGTGTGTGTGTGTGTGTGTGTGTGTGTGTGTGTGTGTGTGCTTCCAGACACCAATCCAATGCTTGCCACATATTCTATCTGCCATTACTATTCATGTTGAATGAGGCGACTTCCTTTGGATGTCATGAGATAGCCATTTCTATGTAATAAATCCTTGTCTCTATGAGGTTAAAGCAATATTTTAGTGTATGAAGTTACCGTATATATGATCAGATCTGAGCAGTTCTTGATCTGTTGATGAACAGTGAGTGAAAGAAACAAAGCTGTTGACCTCTAAACATTAATAAAAAGTAACCTCTCCTAAATAAGAAATGGAATACGAAGGAAGTATTGATTGGTCGCAAGAACCATATTTAGAAGTTATTTGTAAAAGGAGGAAATATATAACATACAAATTTAGAAAGTTCTAAGCAAATATTGTTTCAACTAATATTATTTAAAGGACTATTCAACGTACAGATATTAGATTAAATATTTAGGAAAAACTGCCCTCTTTCATTCCCAGTTATTTCTCTAGGTTTTTGAACAATACACTTTTCTTCTCCATCTATTACCACTCAAGGTTATCAAAAAGAAATCAACCATGACCTGGATTCTGAGAAATAAATCACACTGTTTCTTATCATTTTCCAGTATAACTTGAAGCAATGACTTAACCTCTTCTTAAAGTTTATCCTGTGTAATCACAAGTGAGTAGATCAATAGTAAGATGGATATTCATATATAGATCTGAGGAATTTCTCATAGCAATCACATCTTGACAGGAATAAATATTAGTTCAATGGAAATAATGTAATAAATGTGCATCTGGATTCCCAAGCATTATGACAGATGATAAAATATTGTTCCATTTGTTTTCAGAGCACCTACTTCCCTTTAGGTATTCTTGTTGGTGTTTTCTTTGTTGGAAGACTGATCACATTATAGGCACCAATTCTTCACACTACCACCCTCCTGTAACCATGCCCTCAGACAGGTAACTTTATAATTGCCTTCTACTCTGACTGTGCTCAGCAATGTATTAATACGCACATTGGCAAATGAAATGGTGGCAAATGTAACATTCACAAAGACGTGAGTTCACAGTGCAGTTGGGCTTATTGTCTTTTGACACTGCCATGAGGAGGGTATGCCCGGGCCAACCTGCTGGAAGGTGAGACCCATGGGGCAGAACTGAGTACCCACATTTGTCTCAGCCAAGGCCATACAAGGCCAGCCAACAGCACATCTCCCTGTATGCATGTGAGCAAGCTTTGTCAAGACGAACAGAACCACATACTCCACAGAAGTGTAAGTTAAATAGCTACCTATTGTTTTAAGTCCTTAGGTGTCAGGAAAGTTTGTTACGTGGCATTAATAGCACAATACCTGATTAATACACCTTGATTTCTCAGTATCCAAATAGATAATCATTTCTTATAAATCACATATATAGGAGCATTTGGATCATGAATAATGACACCTTGAATATGTTCATAATTTTATTCTAAGGATATAGTATCAAATTAAAAATAAAATGGACTTTTTTCTACAAAATTCTGAGTTGTGGACTATGATCTCTTCTTTTTTTTTCCCATAACAAAGAATTGAGCAACTTCAAAGGAATCCAGCTGGCCTGTATCTTGTGTTCTCAAGAATTATATAGAATGTTTCCAAATGATAATATGAGAGTAGACTTTAGTAATGCTCTGGAAGGCTATCTCCTCATCTGCGTGGAGTAGAATGGAACAATAAATGTTTAGTATTTCTCACTGTTTTGTGCTTGACTAGGCAGATCTGGTCTGGGGTGGCTCAGCTGCTGCTTGCACACTAAGGATGGCCTCACTCATGTGTCTCAGGTAGAAGAGCTGAGGCTTCTATCCAAGAAATTTCTTACCCTTTGGTAGGCTGGCCTGAGTTTGTTCACATGGTAGCAGAAGGGCTCCCAACAGCAAGAGAAGGTAAGCCCCAGTGGGCAACAATTTTTAAAACCTCTGCTGGCATCACACTTCCTGTTTTACCTTTGGTTCAACCCAGAGGGGTTAGGGGTTGGGAGAGGGGGTCCTTGCAAGGGCATTGTTTCAGAGAGCGGATTTATGGCAGCCACATTGTAAAGAGTCTACTCCTTCTGTCATGCTTATATGTTTATCATGAAGGACTAGAATCCTTTACATGTCCATTTCGCCAAGCTATTCAATAAGCCCTATACCCCAGCCCATAGAAGACATTCCACCCCGTTTTAGAATGTAGATGTCATTATTATTTAAATATTTTGAGGCCAAAATGCAGGAGATGACTGCCATTGAAAAAATAGTTTACTACTCAGTTCCCAAGAGGAAGGGGCACACCATGGCACAGGGGCCATAGCACAAAGCACCAGGGTCAGTCAGGAAATAGAGGGAGCCAGGGAAAACCTGGACGAAAGCCATTACTGTGGTTTCCACTGGAAGGAATAGGCAAGACAGGGCTAGAACTGGCAGGCTTTGGGGGGTATAGGGGCTGGCCTTGGGTGATCAGTACTGGGGAGCATTAGAGTCCAACAGAGGATGTAGGGGGTTGTGCTGGGTTCTGGATTGGTCAGTTTACATATGAACCTCCAGCCAGCTTCAGTTGTTTACTATTCAAGGAATTACCTAGCCCCAGGAGAGAAGTTCCTCCAACCTTGGCAAGGCCCCAGATGTCAGAGGATCAGAAAAGCAAAAAATAAAAAGGCATGGTTAATACAATCCCACTTCAAAATCATATACCCGAGGCAATAATATATTACTCTTCTCAGAGAGAGAAATTCAGGGAGTCCAAACTTTATATCACAAAATCATGTGATCTGGCCCTGTTAATGATACAATGACTACAGGATTCTCAAAACATTTTAAAAGTATTTCCCAGTTTTATTTGAGGTTGACAGCATTAACTTCTTGCTACCCTGTCCCTTTTCTAGGATTTTTTTTTTTTTAATGTTCAACATTAACATAGAATTGTCTTAGCGTTCTGCTAAGTGCCCACTCAAAATGCATATGAAAAGACAGCCTGTTCTCTGAATCCATGAAATATTTTCAGGGGCGACACTATGAGAAAAGTAGAAAGCAGTGTCAACTTAATACATTTTACCAGTGATTATTGGGCACCTACCATGTGCCAGCCACTATGAGAGGTGCTGGGGGATTTTAATCAACTACCATGTGTGTTCTCAAGGGGCTCATAGTTTAATGAGCACCAATTATAATTATAGGAAAACAAATGATTAAGCTACTGTTAGAACTCAGTTGAATGAGTTACTGACAACTTCAAAGAGATCGTCAAGGATGAATTTGACACGGGGCTGTGGGTAGCATTTCAGGCAGAAGGAACTATATATGCAAAAGCACAGAGGTCAAAATGAACATGTCACAAGGCACTGCAAACAATTCCCTTTGACCAGACCTGGGATGTCTGTAGAAAAGTAGTGAGAAATTAGGCTAAGTAGGAAGTAGGCTGTGATCAAAGAGGGTCTTAAATGTTATGCTGAGGTGGTGGGGCTTTATTCCATCAGTGATGAACAACAACTTGAGTTTCAACCAAAGAAAGAACATAAACAGCTTGTTTTTAAAAGGTTATTTAGGCTGTTCTGTGGAGGACTGTAACTCCCAGGGGCAAGAATCTTGTCTGTCTTTTTCACATTTTTTTCAGCACCTAATGAAAGGTCTCATTTATAAATGTTAGTAGGTATTCATGTGGATGATACCACAGTGCTAATTAAACATCCCATCTGCTTCCTATACCATCAGGTCTTCTTGCAGTTAAATAGGAGCCCTGTGACTAATTCTGGTCAATGGCTACAAATAAAAGTGACTTGGTGATCATTTGGATATGGGAGGTAAAAATGAGAGGTGAATCTAAGATAACTCTCAAAATCTTTCTTAGGTGTTCAGAAATGGTTATAAAGGAGGCAGGTTTGGGAAGAAAGATAATCAGTTCAATTTTGGATATCCCAAGTTTAAGATAACTGTAAGGTGAAGTTTTCACTGGTATAGAACTAAATGCTGTGGTGTAAGATACATGAAACCATCACTATGGATAATCGGGAAGAAAAACTGTTAAAACATGTACCACTTTATGGGGTCTGCTAGAGTGAAGTAGATGCAGGTTAGCTTGGGATTGAGGTGTGTCCTGGGATGCAGGAGGAGCTTTCAGTGCCAAGACTGAGATCATGCCAGGCAACCCAGGATGGTTGGTTACTCTAGGTTTGCTGTGCCATACCACCTGCAAAGAACCACTATGAAGTATTTGTCCTCTGAACACAGCAATTTGGATTAGAGAGATCTGGACTCCTCTTTTCCCAACTTCTATGTCTAAACTATCACTCAATTCTATTGACAGCGAATCCTGATTTACAAGAGTAGGCAAGAAACTGCTGTAAGCCAGCATGCTAGAACCAATCCACCCCAGCTCACAAAAGCTGATTTTGCTCATTTCTTCCCAGTGCCTCATTGAGTGAGTCACATTGACAGGTTACACTGGGCCATGCTGGGAGAATAGACATGATGCAGATCAGTAAATACTAGAAATCAGGGCTTCTCTCTTCCCTTCCAGACACAGACCTGGTTTTTAAACATTTTCCAGCACATCATTGCCAAAAGCTGAGTTGATGAAGTTTGGCAGACATTGCATTGTAGACCAAGCCCATTGTAGAATCAGTCGGTGGCCCACTCCATCCCTCTAGTAAGATGATGGGTCAGTCCCTCAGATGCTGTGCGTGTTGGCTACTAATTCAGAGCTACTTCCTTTTTCTGAGAATTGTCCTCAACTGACAGGTGCTACCTTTTCTAGAAACACTGGTGGTAATACTATCCTATACCTATAGGGGTGACCTATAGCCAATAATTGATTCATAGCAAAGGTAACTTTGGAACTTCTTACTTCAAGTTGGGAATACTGTGGTACTATGCGTACTGCAGAATTTCACTTGGGATGAGGCTGAGAGCCACCCTTTAGCTGAAACCACATTCTTGCCCACCTGCTTCACCTACCCCATCTTGCTTTGCCTATTTCCATGTCTGTTCCCTCAAAAAAAACTCCCTCAATGAATCATTGACTTAACAGTCACCAACTTAGGCTCTGCTTCTAGGAAACATGACCCAATAGACCCCATCCAGGAAAATTTCCACAGTATAAATATGATTTCTAGCCTACCTTACATACTTCAACAAATTGTAGAAAGAACTTTAATAATTTTTGTTACTCCTTTGAACAAATAGCATCTCTTTCATTTTTGAGCTTGCTGGAATATCGTAATGTAATGTTCCCTCATTTCCTTCTTTATCCCTAACAGTAACCTCAAAATGCTTTGAAGGGGAGTTTTCAATTTTGCCTTTTGAACTTTGGATTCTTCTTTAGTTAACAAAGTTAGGAGAAACGAAATCCCAGTGTTATTATTAACATGACATTTGAGGTAGAGAAATTTAATGGGCCTAGGCAATCATGTGGAGCAGCCACTTATGGTTGAATTATACCATTTGTAGCTACTTATCATGCTGAACCATTCCTCTCTGTCTGGAAAATTCATAAAAAAGGGGTCCGTCAGCAGTCTGAGTCATTGCTAAGAAGCTTATGCATCCTCACACCTGCATTTAAATGAGTGTTTCCGGGGCACAAATACAAGGACCTTAGAGAAATGAAATGAAGCACTCTAGCAGAGAAAAACAATATTGGTTTGCCTCTGCATTTGTAAATTGACTACAGGAAGAAGACTTCTGGAATTAGTTGATTACTAATCATTGTGAATAACTTCTTCATGTTCTTTTAAAATGAGGATAGATCATATAAAAAAGGATTATAATTAAGTGGCAAATTTTGATGATATAAAAAATGTGAAGTAATAGCAACTGGTATGCTGCCTTGTGCCGAGTAAGGATTCTATAAACGTGTTGTGAATACATAAATAATGTCCACAATAGGATTCAAAACAAAGAATTGTGAATACCTCATTTTTAGTTTCTTCTTTCTTAAATTGTACTTTTTATTTAGGTACAACTTTCATAGAGTACAGTAAGTATACATCTTAATGAGCTTAAGACACACATACACACTTACAGATGGAATCACCACCCATATTGAGATGGAGCATTTTTAGTACTCAAGCAAAACTTCCTCAATTACCTCTCCACCAAAAGGTAACCATAATTCTGATCTTACACCATAGATCTTCCTGAATTTCCATATTTCAGTGGAAGAACTGTTACCCTGAATAGCAGGATTAATCTAGTCCCAGCACCCCTTGCTGCCTATTTCAAGCATCTCTTTAGCTCACTGTGATCCCAAGAAATCACTAGCCTTTTGCAACTTATCCTCAGAAAAGCTCACCTTCCCATTGCCCCCCATCCCCACCCCCAGGTACTCTTATTCATGCTATGGCCATGTTCTCAATGTGATCCTTGGGGCTTTTGCTCACTCTTTACGGGCAAAATGCTTCCAAGTTTCTCCGTGTAGCTGTTCCAGGTTCATACTTACATATAGATGTGTATTCCAGAACCTTATGAAGATGCTTTCAGATATCCACTGCACTCCAGACTTGAGGCTCTCTGTGCTTATCCTGGTGTGAGTGCTGCCATGCTGTCGCATGAGCTGTCACTGTATAGCAGGGACAGGTTCCATTGCCAAATTTCCAGTTTTCTGACCCTGAAATGGGCACAGCTCAGAAGATGCACTATTGGGCTCATCCTTGGAGTTGCCTTTTGCAGAGCTGTTTGAGATGAGATAGTTGGGATATATGACAATCTTTTCTCTTTGCATGATCCTCAACACACATTTCATGCCATTAATACCAAGCGCTTTCTAGTTTCTGGTTGTTTCACATCTTCCTACCTCTGATCATGTTGTTACCTCTTGTTAGGACTACCAGGTTTTTAACCTTTCTTTATTATTATTATTATTATTAATTAATTTATTTATTTATTTATTTATTTATTTATTTATTTATTTTTGACAGAGAGAGATACAGAGACAGAGAGAGAACTGAACTGGGGGAGCTCCCAGTTCAGCATATGGTTCCGCACGGGCCGGGGCCGGGATTCGATCTCCCGTCCCTGGTGCTGCAAAGTGAGTGCTTAACCGACTGAGCCATCCGGCTTCCCCTTTACCTTTCTTGACCTGTGTATTTTTTTGTTTCTCGTCTTAGCTAGGTGACATGTCCCAGAATCCCAAGTTTATCTGAGTCCCTCTCCTTTTAGTCCCCATGCTAATTTGCTTCTGAAGAAGCACATCTACACTTTCCTTTTGAAGTGAATCCTGCCTATCAACTCCAAATGACCAAACATTATTCATTCCTTTTTTATTGTTCTCTTCCCCTTTTATTGTTCTTTCTTTTTAAATTCAAATTTGCACCTATCTCAGTGAAATCTTTTCCGCTTCTCCAGAATGAAACTAATCACTTCCTCTCTACACAAATTGGACTGTTGGTACCTCTTCATGGTTTTCACATTTTGCCTTTCCTGCCAGATTGTAAAAACTCCTTGAGAAGAGGAACCGTGTCTTTGTCAGTACTGGATTCCAATTGACTCCAGCACCTGGCTCCGTACCTCAGATTCAGTAACTGCTTGCTGAATGAATGCGTGCAGACCTGGGTGAATAAGCAAGCCTTGGTGATTTAATCACATTCGTTAAACTGGGTCAAAGACATCTTATTACGTATATTGGTTCCGTTGTCTGACTTTTGGAAAGGCCTTATGACCTGTGGAGTTGACAGGCCCTTGATATCACAGAGGATGCTTCTCAAGCATCATCTTTCTGGATCACTTCACCCACTCTAGCTCGTTTTCTTTTCAGGCATATTTTTCCCAAAGAAACAAACTTGTTTAGTGATAGTAACAGACTTTTGTCAACGTGATAAGGAGTAGAGAAAAACAAATTTGCATTTAAAAGCTGAGAGTGGACCAGTGGCTGGACCAGGCTTGCTAACTGCCTTATTCCCTTATGGCCTTGCAAAATCTGATATTCACAATGACAAATCCTCATGTGTCCAGAGGCTTTAGGGGCAACTCACAAATAGGAAACGCTTGGAATGTTAAATGTGAAAATCCAAAGAGTCTGTTTTGCACATTTTCTGCAAAATCCCTTTTGACATCAGACTGAGGACAATTTAAGGATCCTTTTTTTTTTTTTGACAGAAAGAGACAGAGAGAGAGAGACAGAGACAGAAAGAAGAGAACTGAACTGGGGGAACTTCCCAGTTCAGCACATGGGTTCACACGGGCCAGGGCTGGGATTCAATCCTTGGTCCCCGGGGCTGCAAAGTGAGCACTTAGCCCACTGAGCCATCCTGGCTTCCCCTGAGGACAATTTCAGATTCCCAGAAATGTAGATGTATAACATAGTCTGTATGTGCCATGCTACTCTTGACCACTACTGCCCCTTCTACACACACATATCTTTGTGTTCAAATTCACAGATTTTTATTTCAGGGATGCTGTGATAGATAGCTCAAAGGTTGAACACTACCCTTGCAATTGCAAGGTCTGAGGTTCAATTCCTGTCCCTGACACTGCAACCCCATATGCTGAACTGTGGCACAACTGGTAACCACCGGATGGCTTGGTGGTAAAGGTTCTTGCCTCACATGCAGGAGGCCCTTGGTCTGCTTTCTACCCTGTGCAGCCCCACATCCACCTATGTTGAATGACACTATGTCACAACTAATGAAGTACAACTCTATGGAGACTGCTCTGGGCCCTCCCCCTTCGCTCTCTCTCCCCACCTTTCTCTCATACCTTCTCTCAAACAATAAAATAAGCAATTTAAAAGAACAATAAATTTTAATTTTAAAATCAAGAACTGTGATATTAACTTAAAAATCTGATCTATAGAAGCTAGGGCTTTCATTTAATTGCACTGTGGAAGCTTCGACTATAGATTCCCCAGTATCAGCTGGTATAGTTTTGTTTAGGACCTTGTAAAAGGATAGAGGGTGAGCTTTCATATAAGTTATATAATTATAATATTTTTATTAAATTTGCAGGTCTAAAAATATCTTGTAAGAGAGGAAAGTATTTTTACTTACCAGAAGTGTTATTTAGTTTTGAGACATTCTGCCAAAATTATAAGAACAAAAAATGATCTGCTGTCTTTGCTGTTGTGGAGGACTAATTCCAGAGCTTTCCAATATAAAAACGGTTTAGAACTCAAAGGGGGATGATATCGGATCTACTTAGCTTTGAGTAGTAGCAATAGAGAATTCTCCCAGGACTTACGCTAAATGAGTTGGGTTGTTATTAATTAGTAGGGATTAAAATAATTATCAGATCATACACAGCACTGTTCTGAACGTAGCCTGCCTTAGGGATACTTGCAGAAGAGTGTGCGGCAGTTTGCCTCTTTGCTTTCTTATATAATAGCACCAAAGTGGCCCAAGCAAGAGTGGAATTCCAACAAGAATATATACCAACCCACTCATAAGAAATGTCTATGATATTCTACAGATTTCAGGAGAAACAGGAAAGCAGATGTGAGAACGGAGCCATTTCTGCGTGAAGACACCATGAGTCTTGTTTTTGCAGTTTCGATTTTTCCCTTTCTATGTCTAAGAGTACTTCTGTTCATCCCTGCAAGGTTGCAAACTTAAGAAATAGCAGAGTTGTAAACTTGTAGCCATTATGGCCAAGCTTGTAACTCCCTTACCTGAGTTTATAAATTTTTCAAATTAGTGGTGTATGAAAAATATAGCTATTTATCCTGTCATTTGCCTATGTAGCATAATTAATGAGGTTCAAGCAACTAGTAGCTAGTACATGCAGTTAGAAGTCATGAGTTCTAGATTTTCCTAGTTAAATGGCCATGAATTTATTATTAAACATTCCTGGATGTTCCAGTCCATGGCTATAAAATAGAAATATTGACTAAGCTGACCACTCAAGCCACTTCCAGTTTTGAAATTATAAGGATTCACATCATCTCCCCAATCCCCACCAAAATTAAAAAAAATAATAAAGTTTTTTTGTTTATTTGAAACTAAATTTGCACCATAGTATTATGTATTGAAAAGGTTCCTTTGGCACTGGGGCGAATAGCCAGAACTATCAGTAAAAAATAGTTGAGACTTATATAAGACATGATTGAATATATGATTATTGAGCATGTTCATGCAAAACTCTACACTAGGAATTGTAGAGAAGTTAAAAATTTTTTTAAACATAACTTCTGACATGTCACCTGACTTGTGAAGACCCCAGGAGGGGATAGGGCAATGAAAGAAATAATTATCAAAGTTATTTTAAGGAATGATGGAATAGGTCTACAGTAGTGATCCGTCTTTCTACCAGGTGGTGCTTATCAATTGCCTTGGTTTTTGTTTTTAATTTGATGATTTTTAAATTAAGTGTGGAAGCAGGACTAAAGTTTTATTACATACAGAGCTGATGATATGCACTGAACCTTTCACCTCCCACCCCCCCAGAAATGTATGTTTTGAAGCCCTAATATCCAATGTGGCTGCATTTTGAAATGGGACCTTTAAAGAGGTAATGAATGTCAAGTGAGGTCATAAGAGTGGGGTCCTAATGCAATAGGACCAGTGTCCTTATAAGAGGAAGAAGAGACATCAGGGATGTGTGCACACAGAAAAAAGGTTCCGAGAGGACATAGAAGGAAGGCAGCCATTTGTAAGCCAAGGAGCCGGGCCTCAGGAGACACCAAACCTGCTTATGCCTTGATTTGGACTCCCTGTCCCCATCGCTGTGAGAAAATACATCCTGTTGTTTAAAGTCACCAAGTGTGGTGTTTTGTTACAGTGTTCCTAGCTACTTAATGCAGCTGATTTCATGAACATTTGTGTTTTTAGTACTATGTATTATGTTTCTGAGGTCTATACTCCCCAACCCCTTTCCGAGCAGGAAACTGGAACATGTGTCTGGGGAAAGGGCACTTGCCTGCCTTTTGTACCCAGAACAAATACCCTGATATAAATATCTACCAAAGCAACCTACATTTGATAAGCATCTTATGAGTGACATCAGGCTTCATGATAGGTCAGTAAGGGGAAACCACTGGGCATTTGAGTGCTCAGAGCAGGTTCTAAGGACATGTAAGATGGACCAAGTGAACTGCCACCATTTTTGCCTTTGGGCTAAATTGTGCTCTCCTTTCCAACTTGCTGGGGGAGAGAGTAGAGTCTCACTGGAACATCAGGGATGACCAAAGTAAAAAATACCGATTTCTAGGGGATGCTGGGATAGCTCAGTGGTTGAGCACTTGCCTCGCCGTCCCTGGCCTGTGCAAACCCCATATGCTGAACTACAATGCAACTGGTAACCGCCAGGATGGCTCAGCAGCAAAGATTCTTGCCTCCCATGAAGGAGGCCTAGCCTCTGGTTCAGTTCCCACCCTGTGCCACCCCATGTCACCTGTGTGGAATGAAACCATGTCACAACTAATGATGTACAACTGTGGAGATTAATCTGGGCTCTTCCCCCCCCCCCACACACACACACACCTTCTCCCAAATAATAAAATATAATCTTTAAGAAAAATACAGATTCCTGTAGATGAGGCTTTTCAAATGTTCATTTGCATACAGGCGAACTAGGGTTCTTTTTAAAATGCAGATTCTAATTGAGTAGGTCAGAGGTGGGCCTGAGATTCTGTACTCCTGCCTACATCCCAAGGGGTGCAAGCTGCTGGTCCACTAACTGCATTGGGAGATACCACTTTGTGCTTTCTGAATGTACTGCTGACTCTACTGCATACACTGCCCTTTTTGCACATTGCTTTGCAAGAATTCTTTAGTGTGTCTTCGAGGAAATAAAAAAATGTATATGTTAGCAATTTTTAGACAATGACATTGGTAAGACCTCAGTGTTTTAAATGCATTTTATAACTAAAATAGCAAATAAATAAAGTCTTTTAGAAATAAAACATCTAACCCAGTGTGTCTTGTATCCATAAAGCATTAAGCTTGTGTCTGATTCATTCTTAGAAAACAGAGTTCTTCACCCAAATTGGTTTCTAAAGAAAATCTTTAAAGAAATGAATTTTTATCTTAACTTTGATTAATTTTAAAAGTGGATTGTATATTTTATATCCTATATTTTAGCAACTGGGTACTCTTGATAGGCTGTGTCTGTGAATTTTCATTCAAGTGTATATATCAACCCCTTAGGTGAAAAATAACAGATTTTTTTTTATAGGCAATTAATAAGCCTGCGCAAAACACGAGGAGAAACATTAGACTTTTACTGAGATTCAAACTAACCTAAATGTATCAAACAAGTAAAGAGAAAATAGAGAAAACTAACTTGGTTTTTAACTAAAAAACCATTTTCTAATGGTTTAGAAAACCATTAGCTCATTTCCCAGCCATAATGCTCAGCATGCAAATGTATATAAATCACAGTCTTTAAAATAATAATGGTAATAGCAACAAGGTTAAAGAAACCAGAGCAGACAGATGTTATAGTGGGAGAAGTGAATTTCTATCGCAGTATGGGAAAGGAGACCTCCATGTAGAACTGGGCTTAATTCTGAATGTAACAAGGACAAGTGGGGATTTATACTACAGGAGCCAGATGGGGGTCCGTGGATGGAAATTACGAAGAGGAAATATCAGGGGTGAGAGAGGACAGTGTCTAAACTGATTTGAAGTGATTCTTGGAGAAGGCAGGCCAGGGTGATCAGATACCAAAGCTAGAGGATGAGGAATTTGATCTGATATTGAAGATAATCAGGTAATTAAGGTGTGGGGTATTCTCTCTAAACTGATTTATCAAAATCCTTGCTATAACTGGGTAAGACAGGCCTGACCAGAAGACACCAAGGTCAAGGCCTAGAGGGCATAGGCATTCCTGACTAGAGCTGGGTCAAGGAGGGCTTCTTGACAAAGGCCATTTTAAAAACGAATATGTAGGGGATGTCAGGATAGCTCAACTGGTTGAGTGCTTGCTTTGCGATTGTGATGGCCCAGGTTTGATCCCTGGCCCCGGGCTCGTGAAGCCCCATCTGCTGAATTGTGGAGCAACTGATAACCGTTTGGATGGCTGCATAGTGAAGGTCCTCACCTCCCATGCAGGAGGCCCCCGGTTGGTTCCTGCCCCATGCAGCCCCACACCCACCTATGGGGAATGAAATTGTGTCTCAGTGCAGAATATATAACTATGGAGACTGCTCTGGGCTCTCCCCCTTTCTCTCTCTCTCTCTCTCTCTCTCTCTCTCTCTCTCTCTCTCTCTCTCTCTCTCTCTCTCTCTCTCTCTCCCTCTCTCAAACAATAAAAATACATGTTTTTTTTAAAAACCCTAACATTTACTGAGCACTTTCTTTATACTAATATGTACTACTAATCTCTGTGCTAAGCAATAAGCCTCTGAGGTAGGTAAGAGCTCTCTGATCCCTTGTACAGAAGAGGAAGTGGAATAACCACCCCCACTTACGTGGCTAGTATGTAACTACACCGAACTCACCCAGGTTGTTTATCCCTACACATACTAGAATGCCTCTTAGTACGTTTTCTTTGTACTTGAGTAAGGCAATGGGATTAATCTTTTTTAGGAAGCTTTAGACATTGATGGCAAGCCAAGTTTGAGATATAAATTTATCTAAACCTCCTAATGTTAACTGGAATGAACTGCACTTGCTTTGAGACACAGCTTGTTCTGGAAGCATAATAGGTGTTTGCTTTCATGGTTCTGTTTCTCCCACTCTCCTTCTCTCTTCCAAGTACCTCCACATCCACCATTACCACCACTTTATCTCCCAGGACTGTATGCATTCCAGGCTTAAGGAAAGCTGATGTCATCGTACGAGTAGCACATTTTTACACTCAGCTCCACCTTCTCTAGCCTTAGATAAAAATTCAAATTCTCTGATTAGACGAGCTGGATAGCTGATCATAAGAGACAAAGTATACTTTTCTAATATCCAGAAGAATGCTCTATGTAAAGGAGAGTATTTTATGCTAGGTTGTTTGTTTGTGAATCAAGCAAGAACATGGTGGACTCTTGGAAATCCCAGAAGAGGGGTTTTTATATTATAGCTTAAACTGCCTTAATTTGAAGCAGGCATATAAAATGAAAAACTAGTATTTAAAGAGGTGCAGAGATATTCATCAAACAGGACTTAGTGAAATGCCAGGAATATCATAACTCTTGAAAATTGAATTAAACTGAATACTGTATCAGTGGTGAATTAACATGAATAGACTTATCTCCCCCTGTCCAAATTTATTTTATCCACAAAATGTGTAATACACAACAATTAACCAAAGGTTATAGAACCTAGCTGAAACCCAATCAAATTCTTCACAATATTAATAGAAGAATGCATTCAGGTCAAAGAATATTAACAGCAAAGCTTCCCTCACTGAAAGGGCAAGCACGGTGAATTTTTAGAAAAAGGGTTTGAAATTATGCTAATTGTTCTCTTCTTCATCTACTGTTCTTAACAATTTAGAAAACCTGTGTGCTGCAAGTTAAACTACTTTAATTACAGTCATGTCAAATATGTAGGCCTTTAAAAAAAAAGTTTAATTTCTGTGGTACATAAAGATTAGAGAAACTGAAAGCACAGTTAAAAGCTGATATCGTAGTCGAAAACTTTTCCTGGTCTTTCCAAGCAGTAGAATTTTTCTAAATGCTGCCTGCGGAAAATCTGACGTCCAAAGGCTGTTACAGCTCTTCAATTAGGGCGTATCCAGCATTAGTTGTTGTTGTTGTTGTTGTTGTTGTTTTTGTACACCTTGCTTTCAAAGAGCCCCAGGTAGATAACACTCACCGTTAAAGTACTATGCTGTTTATACAGCAGGGCCATTTGCACTGTGTTAAGGACTCAAACTATGAAGAATGAAAGATCTATTGTCTGAGAAAAACAGGATAAATGCTCTTGCAAAACTAAATTTGATTTTCACACAAGATTTAATCTCTTAGTGCACTTGTTATTTAAAGAAATGAAATGCTCTGAATTAGTTTTGGGTTGTTTTTTTTTCTCATTGACTTTTAATTCACTCTGTATCAAGTGCCATCTTCTGTGTACATCCCTCTAAGTCATCTATGGCTAAGCCCAATGTTTAAGGTTTTCAAAGTGGCTTTAATCCGAAATCATGTTAACATTTGCACTTGCCCAGAAGCGGGACTCCAAGATCTAGTTCAAACAGCCTTGTGGGTAATCCTTGCCGGTGGGTTCAAGCATCACCAGCTGCCTCTAAATGGGCATTTGCTCTTTCTATAAGGAGGGCAGGGTCTTACACTCAGAGTCAAAGCCTGTCGAGTCAGCTGTTCTGAACTCATATAGATCAGTGGCCACCAAAATGAGGTTCCTTAGACCAACAACATCACCATTTCCTGGGAATTTGTGAGAAATGCAGATTCTCAAGTTCCACCCTACTGAATCAACACCTCTTGGGGAGTGCCCAGCACTGTGTGTTTTAACAAGCTTTACAGGTGATGCGGATACACACTAAAGTTTGAGAACCACTTTTGTAGATATTTGTTTCAACCTAATACTAACCATTAAT
Organism: Craseonycteris thonglongyai; assembly: GCA_004027555.1. Taxonomy (NCBI): domain Eukaryota; kingdom Metazoa; phylum Chordata; class Mammalia; order Chiroptera; family Craseonycteridae; genus Craseonycteris; species Craseonycteris thonglongyai. The sequence goes on from PVKE010003443.1 coordinate 52,272, forward strand.
TTCACCATGTGGAATTATCAGGTTTTATTTTTATGATCATTTAGGTTGGGCGTTTAAAAGTGAATGATGTCAACTGCTTAAGGCACCAGGTTTTTATTCTGGGTGTTGAAAATATTTTGGAACTAGATAGAGGATGTTGTTGCACAGCATTTTGAATGCACTAAGTGCCACTGAATTCTTTACTTTAAAAAATAGTTAATTTGGGGGATGCGGGGACAGCTCAGCAGGTGGACCACTTGCCTTATATCTGTGAGCTCCAGGGGTCCAGTCCCAGCCCCAGCCCATGCAAACCCATATGCTGAACTGCTGTGAAACTGGTAACCACTGGGATGGTAGCAAAGGTACTCACCTCCCATGAGGGAGGCCCCCAGTTTGGTCCCCATGCCATACAGCCCCATATCCACCTGTATGGAATGAGACTATGTCACAACTAATGATGTACAACTATGGAAACTGCTCTGGGCCCTCCCCCTTTCTCTCTCTCACACGTTCTCTCAAACAATGAAGAAAATCTTTAAAAAATAAAAAAGTTAATTTTGTGTTATGTCAAAACCAGGGTGGCTTCCTTAATCCTCCCTCCCTTTCTTTCAGCACTACCTAGCACATTTGCACATCCCATCCCTCAACAAGGCCTACTGCCCTTGTGCCCAGATTACATCCAGAATATGCACCAACTTTTTCTCTGTCTTCATGGATTGCATGCTGGTCCAAACACCATGCAATAAATGTTGAAGTAACCTCCTAATTGACCTCCCTGCCATTACATTTGCACATGGCAGACAAAGTGAACTTTCAAAAAGGTTAATCAAATCATGTCACTCCCCTGCATTAAATCTAACAGCTTCCCTCTGTGTTTCAAATAGAAATCCAAACTCCATCTCTGCAAGAGCTTGGGGACTGGGCCCTGCGTCGGCCTCCTGGTTCACCTTATCATAGATCACTGTCCCCATCTCTTCCTATGTCCAGCCTCTCTGGTCCTTGAAGAAGCCAATGCATTCCCACCTCAGGGCATTAGCACTGCCTAGAACCTTCCTCTCCAAATTTTTGTGTGACTTCTTCCCTTATCTGGGTTACATTATATGGGTCTCTCCCTCACCACACCTACCCCACAACCCATTTACTACTTCACTTTCTTTCATTTCAGTTTTTTCATTGATTGACAACTTTCTGAAAATTTTTTGTTTATTATTGTTTATTGCTCTTATACAATGTAGACATTATATGTGTTGTTCACACTAAATATACAAGGGCTGTCTGGAAAGTATTGTCATGTAACCATTCTCATTATATTGACAATGACTGGATTTTGTCCAGACAGCCTTCCTACATTGAATGAATGAATGAATTCAATCAGGATGATAAAAAATAGATGAATTTGAGAAATTGAAGAATGAGGATTTTTAGGGATTCCAGGATGACTCAGCAGTTGGGTACTTGCCTTGCAAACATGCGGTTTGGGGTTCAATTCCTGGCCCCAGCCTGTGCAAACCTGTGTGCTGAACTGCAGCACAACTGGTAGCTACTCAGTGGCAAGGATACTCGCCTCCCACGCAGGAGATCCCAGGTTCAGTTCCCACCCTAGGCAGCCCCACATCCACCTGTGTGAAAAGAAACCATGTCACATCGAATGATATACAACTATTGTAGACTGCTCTGGGCCCTCCCAGCTTCTCTCTCACTTGCTCGCTCTCCCTCTCTCTCTCTCTCTCTTCTCTTTTTCTCTTTCTCTTTCCCATTTTCTCAAAACAATAAATCATTTAAAAAACGAAAATTTGTAAAAGTTAGATATAAAAACGACTATAATACATATATATCAGCTGTACACTTAAAATTTATGCACTCTGTGCCCTTTAATGCATGTGTGTTATCCCTTAATAAAATAAATCCATAAATATGCTTAAAATATTTAAAATAACTAGTTTAAAATAGCTAGAGAGAGTACAAAGTTTCGATAATATGCCTCACTCAGAAGCTCCATTTTTACATGGACTAGGACTTAATGTCAAATGCAAATTAAAATTTCTTGGAGAATGAGCTTTGGGATTTTGTGAAGATTTGGGGCTCTACCTCATGGTTGATAAATAAAATCACTCTCTTTACTCAAGGGAGTAAGGGGAACTTAAAATGAGCTGGTAATCGTCTCTGGCTAAAAGGAAAGGGTATACCCACAGGGCAAGCTTGTTTCAGCTTCACAAAAACTTCATCATGCTCCCCTAAATTAGATAGCTTTACAATGCAATGTAACATTTGTTAAGTATCCAAATAAGAAAATATTTCCTGATGTTTAGAAAATGACATTTAGATTTAAAGGATGGTTTCTTGCATAAGGCACTAATGCCTTTCATTAATTTTTTTCACAAAAGTATTTTACAAAAACACAAATACAAACCAGCTGGCTTCGTAGCACTCAGATTGTTTGTGAATAAATAAATGAAGAAATGAGGATAAAAAATAAAAATATTAGAGATAATTATTTAGGGCTCCAAAAACCTTTATTTTACTTACAGATTCTAATATTTGAATGGATTAAAATTTTACCTAAACATAATTAGAAGATTGCAACAATTATCAATTGTACAACAGTTGATGTGCTGTATGATTCAGAACTTCACTCCTAAAATGTTTTCAGACACATAAATATAGATTCCCTAATCTGTTGAATCTACCCTAAAAAACTGGCCCCAGCATTCCTGGGACTTTGGAGTTTCAGGAAAGTTAAATAACTTTCTTTTATTTCTTGCCAAAATGTGGACAACTTTATTGATTTGAGAGTGTTACTTTCCTCCAACTTGTTTCTCACTCATTTTCTCTCATTTACATGGCAAGCAGGTCAGTAGAGCAGAAACAGTGTTGGCTATTAGGGGATTAGGTTACTGATTTTAGATAGACTTTTGCTATAATTATACATTTCCCAAAGGAGCTAGACCTGGTTCAAGCATTTATATTTATGGCTTAGAGCATAAGAATGAGTAGAGCAAAAGTTTGGAAACTCCTAAGCATTTGCAAGAAGCAGGAATGGTGAAGTTCAGCCAAAGAAAGTTCGGAATTGAAAGCCATTGTGCCAGAATGAAGAGGTCCTTAAAAAGCTGTGCATATTGTAAATGCCGACTCCAGTGCATCTACCTAGTCAGCTGCTGCTGTTTTAACCCATCTTCTTTCTCTTCACTTAAGAACCTATCATTAGGCCAAGAAAACTCAGTCATCTACCAAAAGTACAAATAATTTGAAGTTTTCTCCTAAAACACTGAATTCCATGACTCACCCGTGTCATCTGTGAGACATAGAGCAACTTCTTTCACAGCATGATGTAGGAACACTGGTACATGGGTATATGGATGAACATCCATATTAACACACCAATAACCCTTCCAAACTGCACAATGAAGTTGTTTTTAATATATTTATAGTGGCACAATGGTCAAGGTCATGACCACTCTGCAATTTTAAATATTTTCATCACTATGAAAAGAAATCTTGTACTCAGTTAAAGTCACTTAATTTCCTACCTTCCCCCAGACTCTGGTTACTGTCATTCCACCTTCTGCCACAATAAATTTGACTATTCTAGACATTTCACGTAAAAATGGATCCATACAACATGTCGTAGTCTTTAGTGACTGGCTTCTTTAACTTAGCATAATGTTTCCAAAATTCCTCCATGTTGTAGCATATAACGCTACTTCACAGTTTTTAACTGCTGTATAATGTTCCATTGTAAAGATTGTACCATATTTTGTTTATGCATTCAGCAGTTGATGGACATTTGGCTTATTTCTACTTTTAGTCTGTTTTGAATGATGCTGCTATGAACTTCCACGTGCAAGTTTTTGTTTGGACATGTTTTCATTTCACTTGGGTATATACCAAGGAGTGTAATTGCTGGGTCATATGGCATCTCTATGTTGAACATCTTGAAAAACTGAAAAATCGTTTTCCACTGTGGCTGCACCATTTGACATCCTACCAACAATGTGTCTTTTAAATTGTTTATCAGGTAGAATTTACAGATATTTTCTCTCATTCTAATGGTTGTCTTTTTACTTTCTTGATGGTATTTTTTGTAGCACAATGTTGTGAGTTTTCATGAAGTCCAATTTATCTGGTTTTTTTTCTTTTGTTGCTCATGTTCTTTCTGTCTGAGAAACTGTTGCTTTACCTAAGATCACAAAGATTTCCACCTATTTTCTTCTAAGATCTTTGTAGCTTTATATTTTACATTTAGATCTCTGACTTATTTTGAGTTAATATTTTTTATATATTGTGAGGTTAGGGTCCAAATTCAGTATGATAATGATAAGAAGTTTCACTTGATTTGGTAATGAAAAAAAAAAAAAGACTGACTCTGGGTGGTGATCCAACACATAGACGATGTAATGTAGAATTGTACACCTGGAACCTATGTAATTTTACTAACCAATGTCACCCAGTAAATTTAATTAAAAAAAAATAGAAGGTTCACTTGAACTTATTGTATTTTAATTTAAATTTTTTTCCAATTTAAAGAAAAAAATGTAGGGGAAGCCAGGATGGCTCAGTGGGTTAAGCACTCACTTTGCAGCGCCAGGGACCAAAGATCGAATCCTGGCCCCAGCCCATGGGGACCCATATGCTGAACTGGGGAGTTCCCCCAGTTCAGTTCTGTCTCTGTCTCTGTCTCTGTCTGTCTCTCTCTCTCTCTCTCTCTGTCAAAAACAATAAAATAAATAAAATAAAAATAAATAAAGAAAAAAAATGTATATGTTAAATTATAATAGCATCTATAAAACATGCCATAATTTTTTCAAGATTTCCAGTAAAATCAATCTAGGTTTCACACATCTAAGGAAATATATACTTAAATTTTTAATATGTTTATTTTAACTTTAATTTATAGACAGTAAGGATGAAATACAGGAGTACAATAAGCACCCACATGCTTATATGAGCCAAGCTCTATGTGAATTTAAAATTTTACTTTAAAATAAAATCCCATGTCTTTTTTTCTTTCTCTCTTTCTATCTCTCTCTCTCTCTTTCTTTATTTCTGTCTCTCTTTCTGTTTTAAGATTTATTTTATCATTTTTGAGAGAAGGTGAGAGAGAGAGACCAACAGAGAGAAGAGAGAGGGCCCAGAGCTGTCTCTATAGTTGTACATCATTAGTTGTGACTTGGTTTCATTCCACACAGGTGGATGTAGGGCCATGGAGAGTGAGAACCAAACCAGGGGCCTTTCACATGGGAGGCGAGAACCTTTGCTGCCATCTTAGTGGTTACCAGTTGCACTGCAGTTTAGCGTATGGGTTTACACAGGCCAAGGTAGGGATTCAGTCCCCAGACCTCCTGGAAACCTCACGTTTGCAAGGCAAGTGCTCAACCTGCTGAGCTATCCCAGCATCCCTCCCTTGTGTTTTCAGGGTTAAGAAAACATGTATGCAAGGTGGGCCCATTGGATCCTACCTTCTTGGAATTCTTAGTTATAAATACAGGGACATACTTTAGTTTGGGTAATATTAAGCTTTAGTGTAAAAAATAATCTTATATACAATTAAAATTAAAAAACATCAGTATCTTGGGAAAGCTGGGATGGCTCAGTGGATTGAGCACTCATTTTGTAGCCCCAGGGACCCAGGATTGAATCCCGGCGCTGGCCCGTGTGGACCCATATGCTGAACTGGGAAGTGCTCCCAGCTTAGTTCTCACCGGGGTGAAGCCCCCGGCCCAGTTCCTGCCCTGTGCAGCCCTGCGCCCACCTGTGGAATGAAACTACGTGGAAAAACCGACAATGTGCAGCTATGGAGGCTCTTATGGGTCCTCCCCCTTCTCTCTGTCTCTGTATCTCTTTCTCTCTGTCAAAAACAATAAAAATAAATCTTAAAAAAGCAAACAAAAAAAATCAGTATCTTTAACAAAGGGATCACCAAGAAAAGTTTCCATTATAGTCATTTCATTCACACCAAGTCACCTAATTTAACAGCCTGCCCTGACAGTCTTAAAATGTTAGAAGCCTCTATTAAGACTTTATTTTAATAATAAATAAAAGTATGAGTTGTTTGTCAATCCCTGAAAACGTAACTTTCATATGTTTTTCACTTCTAGAACCTATAGATACAACTTCTTCAGGAGGGCTAGGATTACCAAGAGGGTTAATAACAATGGACTAAAAAATGTTTATTGGCCAAATACAGTTGATAGGGTTTTATCGGATGAGTGTGCAGGAAATTGTTAATGACTCTTTGATTAGCTCTCCTAGTGTTTCTACTGACATTTTGAGAACATGATCTGTACACAATTCATGTCTTCATACTCTTAAGAGTTGTAGGCACCTCAAGTTTTCTCTTTTGAAAAACCAACTAGCTTTAAAACTCACCCTTTTAACTTCCTTAAACACAATTAGTTGGTCTTCATCTAAGCACTTACTCCATTATACTCAAAGGATCTATGTATTTTTCTTCTCTACCAGTATATTAGAAGCTCAGTGACAAAGACTGTTCCGCCTTTATAAATATAACCCTAGCACAGAGAATGGAAACAAATGTATACAGATTGTTCAATAAATGAGAAAAAGGTACAAAGGAAAGAAGTATTTATTTCTCTAAAAGAAAAAAAAGAAGACATTGAAGTCCTCTTCGAGTAGTGTCCAATACTGTCCAATACTATTTTGAATTTGTAACTTTTCCTATCTATTATGGAGCTGTGTGCCACTCATATAGCCCAAACAGCAATCATGTAAAATGACATCAGTGACAATCATTTATTATGGCACTTTTGTTCAGGTGTTAGAACACGATGATTGCAGAGTTATTTCAAGATCTTCTAGGAGTGATGATAGTGAACATTCAGATATTGAGTTCATGGACATTAGCTGTGACTATTAAGCATAACTTTGACTATTGCAATAACCTCACAAGTGGAAATTCAGAACATGGGCTAGTTTTTGGCCCACTTCATCAATATTATAAGATTTTCTTATATAGTCTAGCATTTGTAAATTCTCCTGTATAGAATGAAAAGAAAGTATTAGCACATGTTTCCATTTAAATAAAAACTTGATTCTTAGTTATTTTTTTAAACAATTAATTTTTGTATTTTTCACATTACAATAACCTGAATAGTCTTCATAAACATTTGCAAAGTACCTGTGATAAAGAGAAAACAAATTCTTACAAACTAAATACTTTTAAAATGTCAAGATAAAGAAACCCTTTCCATACATAATAATAAATTAGAAAAGGAAAGTAATTTAAAAGATTGATAGATTTGAATATTAATTTTTTTAGTTCTATAGGGGAAAATTATATCACAATAAGAATTAAGACAAATGATACATTTAAGAAAATATTACAAAATATTTTTCAGGCAAAGGGTCAAAAATACAAAGTCGTCTTATAAATAAGTAAGAAAGATAAATGTCCTACTAGAATAGCGGGACAATAGCCTGAACAAGCAGTTCATACTATAAAAGACATGTGAATGCCAATAAAAAAGAGATACCATCACTAGTAATGTTTAAAGCACAAGTAAAAATAAGATATTATTTATTTCAATTGACCGCCAAAGATTAAAAAAAAATTGTCAATAAGTCATGTTTGTGACCTCGAATGCTATTTGGGGGGGGGGGGGGTATAAACTAGTAAAGACTCTAGAGCTAGACTGACCAGATGTATCAATTTAAATGGGACAGGAAACAATGGCATTGTCCTGTTTCTGACAGTACACATGGTCAGCCTACTGACACCTTGCATTTAGCTCAGTGAGACAAGGCTGACTATATGCACCATTTGAAATGGTACAGCACCGTTGTTTTCTGTTCCCTTTAAAACAAGACGTCTGGTCAGCCTATTTAGAGAGCATCTGGCTGTATCTAATAAGTTCGATAGGAATACCGGTTGACCCTGCAGTGCCAAATCTGGGAATTTATCCCAAGTAGATCAGTCAAGTACATGAAAGTACGTGATAACATAAATACAAAAATGTTCATTGAAGCATTGTTTATAATGATGCTGTATGTTAAATAAATTATGGCACATCCATATAATGAAATACTGCAGAATCAATTAAAAGAGCAAAATACATTGTGTTTAAAAACATCTCATCAATATATTAATAAGTGGACAAGTTATAAATAAATATGTATAGTTTGATCTTATTTGTATAAAAGTGTATGTGTGTGTGTGTGTGTGTGTGTGTGTGTAGAGAGAAATGTTTAGAACTATACTCTTCAATTGCTAGCCACTGGCCTTTTGTGGATATTTAAGTTTTACTTAATTTTAATTGAAAATTCAATTCCTTAGTTGTACTAGCTACATTTTAAGTATCCAGTAGCCATATGTGGACAATGGCTATCATATTGCACAGCACAAATATGGAACAGTTTCATCATCAAAAATAGTTCTCTTAGACAATGCTGGTCTAGAAAGTTGTTCTCCAACAGATATTCAGTGGTTCCTTCTAGTTGGTAGAATTCTGGGTTAATTTCATTTCATTATACTTTTCTAACTTACTTGAATTTTTTTATAACAGCATGAAACATCTTCATATTCAGAAGTTTCTTTCATCTAAAAATAGTATCATTGATCATGCCACCACGTAAAAATAATGCCAATATATTTTTATTATATTTTCTTTCAGTCTGTGTGCTCTACTCAGTTACACAGAATTAATGCCATATGTACAAGTGTTTAGTGTTACTTTAACAGGTAATATTATATCACAAGCATTTTACCTCAATCTAAAATTCCTGCAAACATCACTTTTAAAAGATGCATACATACTATTCCATTCTGCATGCTTAAATGATTTTTGTTTTATATGTTTCCCTGAAAATACTACTAAATACTATTTAGGAACTTTGCAAATCACTTGGATTGGGGAAATCAACTTTATAAGGAAGACAGTGATTTATGGTTCCTTTATTATATGTAGAGAAACATCTAATATTAGTACATCACACTTTGAAGATGCTTCCTTTTTTGTTCTAAATCACTATTCAAAACCATCCTCAGTAACATAGTAATATCTGAAATCAATGTTTTTGATAATGCACCTTTACAATCAAGTGCCACCTTCTACTATGGAATGTAACAATGCACAGAAATCTTTGCTAACATCTGTCTTATGATGAGACCTATCCAAAATGTGCCATCTATCTTTAAGTCCCTTTAGAAGTGTTCTTTAAATGTACATGCTCCATTTGGCTTTCATGGGCTACATTTTGGTAAATATAAATGACTTTCACATGGGAATCAAAGGGAAAATATTTAAGGGATTAAAGATCAATGACCTGAAATCCATGGAAGAAGAGAAAGTGTGAGAAATATACTTGATATCTTGCTCTGGTGGGTTGCTTTCATTGTATTTAGAATCCTTTCCAGAATAAAACTTAAATCAGTGGCTTCAGTTTCTGTACCATTCCTTAGTAGCTAAGATCTTTGCAATCTGGTTTATGATGGCAACCAAGGTAGGAATAGTCTCAAAGGTACAAATAGCTTGAAACTGCCTATGGCAGAAGTATTTATACAGTGAAAATTAGTAAATGCTATAATTCAGGACTCTGAGAGGGGGAGATGTTCTTGTTTGTTTGCTTGGGTTTTTTGTTTGTTTTTTTTCTTTGATAGCCTTAAACATATACTAGCATGCCATGAGAGACAACCTATTCATAGTTCAATGTAATTTACTTTTTTGTACTTAATTGTTGAAATTACCCAACAATGCTAAGAAATCACTAGATTGAAATAGAAACTGTAAACCAGTCTTACAACATCTTCTAAATTATATTTCACAAAGAGGTATTAGGTGGGAATCGTTAATAAAAAAATGAAATTATGTATATCCACTTACTCCCATTTCATATACTGTTCTGTTCCTCGAGTACTTAAGATTGGGTTTGCTATAAATTAATCATTGAGCAAACATTTGAATGCATTAACTACAGGACTCAAAAAGTGAAATAATTTGAGCTAATCCTTGACAACAGGATGATTTGAGTTGTCTTAATATGTAACCAGGTGGGAGATATTACAATTCATCCTAAAACATTTTATGCATTAAATGTTGTTTTCTTAGGATGACATAAACACTTCTGATTTGCCAAGTTTGAAGGGAAAACTTTGGTAGGGGACAGAAAAGAGGACTGAGAAAAGTAGAAAGGAGGGAAAAGGTGAAAAGAGGGTAAATGATATTTGAGAGCTAAGATAAAAACATTCTCCTAAAAATTAATTTGGTCAGGCTGACAAACAAAACATGAAGAAATGGCTAATATTATTCTGGGAGTACATACTGTTTACTATGCAATTTTTGTAAAATTAAGGGGACTTAATTGTACTAACAATTGTACTAACAATCTCAGTGATAATTTTATGATATGGAGATATTATGTATGTATGTGATCTTACTGAACAGACACGTTTATGTAACTCCCAAGATAAATGTTTCTTATTGAAATTTGAGGTCTTAGAAATAACAACTTCTGGTCTTCATGTATAATGGTGGATCATTTTAATGATGGGTAGTAAGGAATTTTAGAAGACATTTTCTTATTTACAAAGAGAAGCACACACATAATAAAAGCATAGTACTTAAAACAGGGGTTATTTAGATGCTACTAGTTATTTCTTATAAAAGTAAACATCAGACCTCCTCCAGATTTTGAACTGTAAAAGGTATAAATCCCTGTGTTTCTGAAGGAATAATACATTATAGAATAGAGTTAGCTCATTTATCTAAAGTAATGAAAAAGAAATAGATATGAGTATAAGTAAAATATGATAAATCTGAAAATCAAATAATATGTAAGCTGGAAATATTTCTAGAGTCTTTCACAGAAGTATATTCACATCTATGTTTAGAGACATATATATGAATTATCCATTTACTTCAAACACTGTCAGTTATCTATAGGACATTAACAGAAAAATTTATCTCCTATAAACTTCTACAACTTGTCATAATTTTAATAGGAAAAAAGCTAACAATTTTTCCACTGTAATTTTTTTGTCACACTTAAACTTAGTTAATGATATCAGTCACCACAAAAAATATATGACATTTTTGTCTACATGTGACATAGTACACTTTGCAGATTTAACTTGATCACCACACTAATATTTTAAGGTGAGCAGGCATTATTACCATCCACATTGTGTAAACTAAACTGAAGCCCAGAGAGAACAAGCTGCCTAATTTTTAAAGCTAGTTAAATGCAGGAGCAAGAAACTTGAAAGTTCTAGAAATGATTTGTCCTTTAGCACTCCTTAAATTATGTTTCCCATGGAACAATGAATTAAGGAAAACATAAAATTAAAATGCATGTGTTTAGAAATAACCAGATATATCAAAACTATACATACATAAATGTAAATAGAAATACATGTCTCGCTTGACAAGTCCCAAATTAAGTAAATACAGTAAAATGTTCTGCTCCCTGTAAGACAGGCATCTAATCTTTTTGCTTCCCTGGGCCACAATGGAAGAAGAAGAATTGTCTTGGGCCACACCTAAGATACACTAACATTAATGATAGTTTATGAGCTTAAAAAGAAGTGCAAAAAATCTCATCACGTTTTAAGAGAGTTTACAAATTTGCATTGGGCCACATTCAAAGTCATAATGGGCTGCATGTGACCCACGAGCCTTGGTTTGGACGAGCTTGCTATAACAGATTAAATTACTCAGTAGATGCTCTCATATTATCTTCCATTTTCAAGCTATTGATTTTTTTTTTCAAGTACTCCCAGCTCATTATGTGCTGCCCTGAGCACTTAACATGTAATTATTCATTTATTCCCATAACAGCCTTTTTAAGAGGATGCTATTATACTATTATTCTCATCCAAAAGATGAAGAAACTGAGTCATAAAAGGGTCGCTTTGCTTTTAACTGACAGAACCAAAACTCAAAATCAGAAGGATAGTTTCTGCTCTCTCTCCTAGTGTGCAATGCCCTTTGCATTGACATGGATTTTCCAGAATGTGCAAAGGGAGCACTCACTGTTTATGTTTGTCATTTTTTTAATTGCTAAATTTATTAGGGTGACATTGGTTGATAACAATTACATAGTTTCCAGGTGTACAATTCTATATTACATTGTCTACGCATTGCATTATGTGTTCACCACCTAGAATCAGCTTTCTTTCTATCACCATATATGTGATGCCCCCTCATTTGTCATTGTTAAATAATTGTTGGGCTTTCTTTTTTGATATGCTTGCTTTTAACTTGTATTCTGAGGTACCCGATGCCCCTTTGGTATCATCTAAATGTATCAAAGTGCCACGTAATGAGGCAGATACCACAACAAAATAGAAAAAAACAAAAACAAAAACCTCACTAATAAAGAACTCACCAACCAGAGAGAACTTAGTAAATATATCTGCATTCTTTTAACAAACAAGCCCCTTCTTCTTTTAAAACTTGGGCATGCACAGCAGTATCGAAACGTATCTAGAAGCACTGACCCTTCTGAAAATTGAAGGGGAATGGAATGCATTTCTCCCTTTCTGGGGGGATTTTACACAGGAAGGGACACATGACTTCTAAGGGCCTGCTTTGCATTCACCACCATCCCTGGGGCCCATGGATTTCTAAGCACCAGAGTGGTAATGGCTGAAAATGTAAATTCTGCTGGCAGTTAGGTGGCTGTATATGTCAAGGAAGGGTGGGGAGATTGTTTCGACATGAGTAACTAGCGATCTATACTTTAGAACTTTTCAATTTGACAAATACTGACTAGATGAAAATGAAGAAGCTAACTACTGTTTCCATTGACCTTTTTTTAACTACTGTGTTTCATGCACTTACTTTTTAGTAAGGATGATTGTACAAATGATTAAACTTGACCTTTTAGCTTCCATTCTTTCCTTGGAAAGCAAATGGTACCATTAGACCATATTTCTTTCCTGTTTTAATTTTACATGTGGATTATTTTACATTTTAATGAAGTGCCTAAAATATGGAGATAACTTAGAGTGATGGTGATTTATTTAAGTTTATGTTGCCAGCTGAACTATTTGCACTATTTTTATATAAACTCCATTAAAGTGAATAAGCTATGAAACAGTATGTTATGGGTACAGTATACTATGGAGAGGGCTTAGACTTTACAGTCAGATGTATTTGGAGTAATTTTCCCTTCCCACCATTTTATAAAACTGAGCAAATTATCTCCCCAGCCTCAGAGTTCTCATTTTCAAATTGAGGGAGGGGGGCATGAAGGGAGTGGGGTGGACTATAGCTACTTCCTGATGTTAGTTTGCAGATTAAATGGAGGAGAAGAATAGTGAATAGCTAGAATGGTGTTTGACACATAGTTACTAATTTAGAACTTATTAAAGTTGTAATTTGCAATTTTTATAGAGAACTAAACCATTAGGAATCTAAATCTATTTGCCACCCTGATGAATTTTCTTCAAATTTGGATCCCATAAAATACACAAAGATTAATCAATAATTAGGAAAATGTTCTTATTGTTTATAATCACTCTTTAATCTGTAACAGACAATTTCAGTGCACTCCTAGTCCACTGGCCCACCCTGGAGGTGACCAGCACAGAGTTCCCACGTAATCCTGGGAATGTGTTCCAGCTATGGAAAGACAAGGGAATTGGCATCCCAGGATAGACTCTTCACCATGATGGACAGGTGTTGACAGATCAATACTGTAGCATCCAGACTCCTTGGGGACATTCTGAAGTGTGTGCTTTATGCTGTCTTTCAGTGGCCTTGGTTGGATCAAGCCTCAATTGCCCAAAGTGGTAAACCACTAATTAACACACTGTTGGCTTTTTTTTCTCATTGTCTCAGTTATCTGCTCCCTCACAATGCCTCTTGTAATCATCTCCAAAGTAACCTACTTGCCTCCAGATCTTTGCCTCAGATCAGGTTCTGGAGAATCAAGACAGATACTCGATAAGCCAAGCATGTTTATTGCAACCTAAGAACCTTAAAAAAATGCAACTTCTTGAAATGTACATTTGACCAGCTCTGAATGTGTTTTTCCCTTGGACATTTCCACATCACAGGACTAACTTACTTGCTTCTAGACATCTGAGTGCTTAATTTCAGTTCCCTTTCTCTGCTTCTTGGTATCAGCCTGCCTAAATCCTCCAGCACCCCTTTCTCTTCATTTCTGGGTCTTGAAAATACACTAAACCACATGCTGAGCTTGTTCCTGGAGAGAAGCAAACCTCAAAAGCAGTTAAATTTTTAATTAACTGCTAGAATGCTATTTCCAAGGATAACCACATATTTAACTGCATGGATATACCTGTGACCAAAGGGGATCTTTTTTCAGGATATTTGCTTCTACATTTCTACCACAACTTTTTTTTTTCTTTTCTTTTAGATTTGAATAGTGTGTCAGCTTTAGCTCAATCAACTTATGCTTGGTACTTTCAGGCCATTTTATTTTGGTTGGATATGCATGGCCAGGTCTACTGAATTTCTTTACTTGTACACTCAGGCTCCCTGTGAGTGTAATGGAGATTGACTACAAATTCTTCACCCCTCTCTTAGAAACAAATATAAAATAACTTGTTATAATCATACCACTATGAGATATGAGGGATGGTACTTTACCAGCTCTTTTTCTGTAGAGTATTTGCCCATATTCAGTCTCTTCTCCCCATTCACTACCTACATTCTACATTTACAGGGGGAAAAAATGCATAAACAGCGTTCTTTAAGTCTTCCTCTCTGTGTAGGAGAGTGTTCATGGCACCATATTTTAAAGTCATAGTCAATGCAAGTAGGTCATGTTTTATCTTTTAAAATCTTGCTACCTGTGTCAGCTGCCTGAGCTACTGGTACAGCTTGACGAAGAGAATGGTATTCCTCATCACATTCACAAAAAAGGGACAGAAACCTTTAAAGTGAAAGTGTGAGGATAAGTATTGCTTCCAAGAAAATGTGTTTATGTATTTTTTATGCTTTGAGAGGCAATTGTTCAATTCAAAGGATTGATGGAAAATTATCCTGTACATAAAACTTTATCTTTACAACAAAATTTGAATAAACACATAAAAAAATGTTCACTGTGCCTTCAAAGAAGAGGTATCTTTATTCCTTGCCTTTGTTTTTTTTTTTTTCAATTTTTATTTATTTATTTATTTTTATTATTATATTTTTTTATTGTTAAATTTAATGGGGTGACATTGGTTGGTAACAATCAGACAGTTTCCCAATGTACAACTCCACATCACATCACCCATGCATCGCATTATGTGCCCAACTCCCACAATCAGGTCCCCCTCCAACCCCATATATCTGGTGCCCACTTCCCCCTCCCCACACAACTCTCCCTCCCCCTTCCTCCCTCCTCTCCAGGTAAACACCAACTTTAGTTCTTTCAAAGGTTGCGCATTTGAATGTCACTTAAGTATAACAAGGAATTCATGTTTCATTTTCAATGTGGGAGTGACTATGGAAAAACTTTCATATACCTGACTCTTTATATGCACTCATATAAAGTTAGATTAAAGTTATGGACATATAACTGTAATTCAGATTAAGAATATTGCACTAAATACTGGGAATGAAATTAACCTGATATACAAGTTGTTCAATAAGCCTAAAAGCCAGTAAATATATATTCATGGGGATGAAAATGTAAGGAAGGCATTCTTTTCTGAACCAAAAATGAAATCTAGAGGTCTTGAAAAAATGCTTTTTTTAAAGTCATGAAGTTTGAAACTGTCATTTAACTCTTTTAAAAATTATCCTTAGCTTGTGTCTTCCTTCCCCTAAATTGTAATAATTAGAATGATATATTATAATTATAACACAGATTGTAATAGAGTCCTTCTTTCTCTGGTGTACAGCGATCTTTACTTTCATCAGTG
The DNA here is from genome assembly GCA_004027555.1 of Craseonycteris thonglongyai. Classification (NCBI taxonomy): domain Eukaryota; kingdom Metazoa; phylum Chordata; class Mammalia; order Chiroptera; family Craseonycteridae; genus Craseonycteris; species Craseonycteris thonglongyai. The sequence goes on from PVKE010003443.1 coordinate 68,083, forward strand.
GCCTATTACCTGGAAATGGAAATCATTAACTTTAGCAACTTGACTTTCTTTGGAACAAACATGAAGAAAATCACAAATCCTGGTGATTCGGAGAAAGTGAATAAGCTATTTAGTCAGACAGTCTCTACTTTGTGACTCTTATGAGAATAGAGATGATCTAGAACTGAACTTTAAAGTGCAGTTAAACCGTAGCTACCGGGATTCTTCGGTGATCTGGTTAATTCCAACTATGGAGACTTATCTAGGCTATTCTCGGGGGAAAGAAGGCTTAGAGTGACAGCTGAGTGAATATTGAAATTCCAAGTTTACCTTCTTCTTATTTTTTTCAAAGCTATATTCTTTAGTGTTTTCCAACAGAGAAACTGTACATTTTTACAGAGGTAGGCAGATAGTTTGTTTTCTCTATAAAAGTTTCCAGGAATTTAAGTTATATCAATTGCAGGAACCAAGAAATATGTTTGAGTCTGATAGTAATTTAAGTAAGTAAATCCTTCTCTGAAAACTGATCAGGAGGTTTCAATCAATGAAAAGCACTCAGATAGAAAACTCCTTAGTAGGATAGGTTTTTGGAGGAAGTGGTTTTCATGCAAATTGTCTGCAGGTTTTTGTTGTTACTATTTTGATTTTGTTTGTTTGGTTTTTGAAGTGCAACCATTCATATGCCCAGACCTAGAAGTGATGTACCCCAGAAGCAACCACTTCTTTAGACATCTTTTTCCATCACATTACTTTCCTCATTAGGTCCTCCCAAAACTTGGTGCCTTTGCTATTTATTCTTCTAGAATTCCTCCTTTGCCAAGTCTCTGAGGATCTCCTGTGCTGAAAGTAACTGAATGCAACTTTTGTTCATTGAAAGGACATATATCTTTTTCAGTAGACCCCTCACATATCAATATGCTCAATACTGAGGAATAAGATTTGGAGCCACCACTGCAGTGTAAGGATGCTGTTTTCAAAATGAGAAAACTTAAAAGTACAGGTGAAAAATTGAAGTCATCTCTAAAGGGAGAGGACTTTAATATAACCAAATTAGGTGTTGCAAAAAAAGGAAATAGATGAAGACACCGTTTTAAAGAAAATAAAATGATTAATGGTAGAAGATAAATTATAGTTTAAAAATTAGTATGATCCATCACCAAAATAACTGACATTAATAAGGAATTTCTTTATGATATACTTTAAAAGATTTCTCTGTTTACTTCCAGAAGTATGTACTTTTAAAATATTATGGTTTCTATTGAAAATGTATTTCTCATATTACCTCACACCTGTCAGGATAGCTATAATCGATAAATCAAAAACAAGTGTTGGTGAGGATGTGAAGAAAAGGGAATCCTTGTGCGCTTTTGGTGAGATTGCAAATTGGTGCAACCACTATGGAAAACAGTACGGAGGTTCCTCAAAAACTTAACATAGAACTAGCTTATGGCCCAGTAATTCCACTCCTAGGTACTTATCTGAAGACATTCAAAATTTGAAAAGATATATGCACCCCTGTGTTCACTGCAACACTGTTTACAATAGCCAAGATATGGAAACAACTGAAATGCCCAAGGTGATGGAATAAGTAAATTGTGGTACATATACACAATGGAATATTACTCTACTGTAAAAAAGAATGAAATCTTACCATTTACAACAACAGGGATGAACCTAAAGGGTATTATGTAAAGTGAAATAAGTCAGAAAGAAAGAGACAAATATGATATGATCTCATATGTAGAATCTAAAGAACAAAACAAACAAATACAGAGTTATAGATACAGAGAACAAATTGATGGTTACAAGATGGGAGGGGAGTTAGGGACTGGGTGAGTAAGTTAAAGGGTTTAGGAAGTACAAGTTGGTATTTACAAAATAGTCCTGAAGATATAAAGTAAAGAATAGGGGATATATCAATAATATGATAATAACTATGTATAGTGTCAGGTGGGCACTAGACTAATCAGGGGGATCACTCCTTAAATTGTATAAATGTGCAACCACTGTGATGTATACCTGAAATTAATAGAAGGTAATATTTATGTCAACTATAATTGAAAAAGGAAAAAATTTTTTTCTCAAATCTAACTTTCTCTAGTTCAGGCTTAGTAATTTTTCATTATTTATTGGATAACTGTTAAGCATCTCAGATGTATAGTGACTTATATAATGAATTATCAAATACTTACCCATCAGATTTAATGACATCATTTGGGTAGCCTGCTTTATTCTCCCAATTTCAGAAATCATCTATAAATACTTCATTAAAAATTTTTAATTACGTAAAGTCTAATAGTTTAAAAAAATAAAACCATTAGTGAGAAATTTTTGAATGAGAAGCTGAAAAGAGTTGGCTTATACATTTCTGATGACTGTGCCTAACAATATCATATAAGAATCCCACAAGCCCTTTTCCAGAATTATTTTCTGTTTTGGCTACCTCCTCTGGGTCTCTCTACTTGCCTTGAGTTCATGTAACTCAGGGACAACTCAAGTGAACTCCCTGACACCCACATGTAGTCTCCGCACTTCTGAGAGGTGGCACTCTTTAATCAATCAACTGTTTAATAAGTGGACACAAATATTCTGAATTCACATGAGAATTAGACAGTAAAATGATATAGATAGAACAGGAAGCACTTGGGAGAGAAAAATGCCTGAGGGTGAGTTGAGTGGCTCTCATTAGTAAGAAAGAAAGGGTCTCTGAAGTATAGAATCCGTTCCTTCCCAAATGTTTTTCCATTTAATGTTATAGAAGTAAAGATACTGAGGGACTCTGTAATGAATGATGTAAAAGTTGTGGTTATAATTACATGTGTCAGGTGGTTTCTGAGAATTCTTTTCTTCTTCCAAGGTGCAAAAAAAAAAAAAAAAAACTTTTCAGTACTGACCAGATATATTTTCTCTTCTAACCTTGCCTCAGCAGTATTCAAACACTATGATACAATTAGTTATTTCACAGAGCAGCTGGTATCGTTCTTTAATTAGCCTTCACAAGAAGTCCATTCTTTCTTAACGTTCTCTTTTAATCTCTCATTCATGTCAGAATGCTAAAAATGACCCCTTTTGCTATTATTATTTATTTTATAAATAAATAAATTAAAATATTTTTCTGTATGTCTTTAGTTTTTTAGGTAATTGATGTATTTGTGATAACATTTCATCTTTCTAGGAGGCTTGATGTACTTGATAAGTTTTCAACTTGTTAGTCAAGTTGAAATTTTAGTTATATTGGACACAGCTTTGAAGTGGAACTTTCTGTCCTCATAACTTACCTGTCAATGTCCCTCTTTGTGCAGCCAAACCAAAAAGAAAGTTTTATCAACTAAAGAGAGAATTAATGGCACCAAATTAAATAACTCAGCTGGAAAGGTTTTGATTGTTTTCTTTCTTTTTTCTTCAGACCACCCTTTCTTTGTAAGAAAGCTGTGTGTAAAAACCTCAGAAGAGAGATCAAAATAACCAGCCTAAGTAATCCAGCCCTGTTGGCCTAGCAGTTAGCTAAAGAAATAAGAATGAAAGTTTATTCCTTGCTCAGAAGCTGTTTACACATTCGCTAAGTGATTGATTTGATGCTAATTTTCTGCATGGACCCCTCATTTCCTTCAAGGCCTTGCCTATGAAAGGAAAATGAGTTCAACCAAACTAAGTGAGCCCTACTTTAAGTCTTACTTTGAATTTGAAAGGTTTAGAAATTTTCTTTTCCTACCAGGAATATATCACCAAGAAATTCTCACTTAGGATATCCTAAAAAATGCTACTTGCTCTGAAGAGACTGCAGAAGTTTTCTTTCTTACAAATCCCAGTACATATTTTTCTTTTAATTTATGTTTATTTATTTTTATTTTTTTATTGTTTTTGACAGAGAGAGAGAGAGAGAGGGAGAGAGAGAGAGATATACAGAGACAGAGAGAACTGAACTGGGGGCACTCCCCAGTTCAGCATATGGGTCCGCACGGGCCGGGGAATGGGCCAGGGCTGGGATTGGATCCTCGGTCCTCAGCGCTGCAAAGTGAGTGCTTAACCCACTGAGCCATCCCAGCTTCCCCACAAATCCCAGTACATTCTAAAGACAAAATTGAAATCTACCTATGAGTAGTCATGGCATGTGCCACCATTTTGCTCACTCTAACAGCCTATTTCTTAACATTGGTACTTCATGTTGGAGAAGGTCGGTGATGTGACCC
>PVKE010003444.1:0-72210 GCA_004027555.1 Craseonycteris thonglongyai
GTGCCCACCTGTGGAGTGAAACTATATGGAAAACTAATGTCAACTATGGAGATTGCTCTGGACCCCCCTCCTTCTCTCTGTCTCTTTCTGTCTGTCTCTCCCTCTCTCTGTGTGTCAATAAATAAATAAGTAAATAAATAAAAAATAGTATTAATTTTTAACAATGAAATTTATATATATGAGGGCTGTCAGGGAAAAATCCAGCCATTAAGTGCCTCTAATTTTCACATGGCATGCCTGGATACTTTCCAGACAGTCCTCATACCAGTAATATTAATTATCTTCAAAATGCCAACATTTTAAAAACCAAATAGCAAAACAAATCAAACTACAAAACTTCTTTTAGCCATTAATTTATCACTATAGTTCACATGTAAACATGATGAGGGTTGAGGCACAGTGCTGGACACATAATATACGTTCAAGAAATTTCTGTATTTTGTATAAATATATGCTGGAGCACTCTCTAAGAAGCACGGTACGTCTTCTTGATACTATGTGAATGAGGAGAAAGTGGCATCATCTACATGAGCTCCCTTGACCTTGCCCTGTGGTCAGGGAAGGCACTCCTACTGGACGTCTCCCAACCATCCAATCCCCCAACTCTCCATCCATTCCATCACTGGCCAAGAAATATTTTTCTGAGCATTGTTCATATACTTTTGTAGGCTCTGGGATATGGTTTTACTGGGGATCAAACCTGAGACTGTAATGAAAGTTCTAACATTGACAACAAAGCTACAAAATATGGATTGTAAATAGGAATAAATTTAAGAATCCAAAGTACTGTAAAACAATCACTAGCAAGACAAAACTTGTTCTTTGGAAAACAGCCACATAGCATAATTGATTCTCTCTCTCTCTCTCTCTCTCTCTCTCTCTCTCTCTCTCTCTCACACACACACACACACACACACACACTACAAATAGGTGTTTGCCTGTTAAGCTAATATCCCAGACATGAGGACTGAGGGGTGAATAGAGACTATCAATGCTCAATACTGTGTTCTGAGAAACGTGGTGAATTTAGTACTGATTACTAAGATAAAAAGAAACATTTTTGTTACAGTTGAGAGATTACTGATGGAGGTATAGCATATTAGAAAAAATTTTTAATTGGGAAACAAGATTTAAAGTAGACGACCTACGTAGGTGGAAAATGAGCACTATTTAAGAGCCACTAGCTTCATCTTACAATCTTACAAACTAAATTGACAAAGGAATCAGTATCAGATCAGTAGCAATATCAGGGAAAGAATCACCCCAGTTATATCATAGATTCACTCAATTTTTATTACCCTATTACACATCTCCTATTCTTGGGGTTTCTTCTTACGATACAGAGCAGTCTAGAGGATTACAGGATCCTGGGTTGTTGAAGAGGCAGAGAATCTAGTCAGAGCAGCAAACTGCTTTAAATCAGCTCTTCTGTTACAAAGCAAACAGAGTGATGTGTCCATTTTCCAAAGAAATAAAATAAAAAATTGCTTTCAAAGGTCTCAGAATGGTGCCTGCTTTGAGGCATTGGAAAAAATTGATTTCAGTAATTGGAAGCGAGTTTTGCTGTGCATGAACAATCAGCTTCTCAGAAGAGTCTGCCCACATGACCCACTGACATTTGCAATCTCTGAATCAAGAGTGTTCTATACCCACAAATAATCAAACGAGCCAGGTGGGATAAAATCTGTATGTCTTTCTCCAGATGCCTCTAAACATAAATCTAAAAATTAGTTATTACAAATACCGATTTAGATCTTTGGGAAATGATAAATTCCTTCCCTGATATGGCCATGTTTCCAAATCTTAACCAAATAGAAGACTAACCCAATCTGGATTCAAAATTTTCTTCTCTTGATAAAGGAAACGTTGTCACAGACAGACATATGTCTCAGCCACAGCACAGGTAGCCAACTGATTTTGTTGAAGAATCTATCTTCTCAATGCTAAATAATGAGATTAAACCCTCATTTATTTTCCTTCAGTAGAAGTCTAAATCAAAACAAATCAAAGACCAGGCTTCATTTCACACCCCTAAATATAGAAAGGGATTTTAGATGATTCTCTTGTTTATAAACCTGCTTCTAAAAACAAACAAAAACTACATCTAAAATATTCTGAAAGAGCCCAAAAAATCTGTACAATATTTTAATGATTTTCAGGAAAGATACAACACTCTACCTTGGGTGTTAATTCTGGTATTGTCATATATTTAAATTCTCCATACTGAAATTCCATTCCTCACCAGTGTAACTTGAAACAATTGAACACAAATCTCTGAAACCTTCCCCAATCCCTGGAATCCCTCAGCCTTCCCATCTTCTCCAGCCTGCTAACCCCCTTATGATCACATCACTCCTGCCCAGCCCAGCCCAAAGAGGATGCATTTAAAGACTTAAGAAGCTAAACTGGCATATAGTAAGAAGCACCCTTTTAAAAAGTTAGTGATTATATGTATGGTGTCAGATGACTTAGGGTGATCACTTATTGGGGTGATCACTTTGTAAGTTATGTAAATGTTTAATCACTATGATGTACATCTGAAACTAATATTAATATAATATTGTATGTCAATTGTAATTGAAAATTCTTACATTGTTTTTAAATATTTATTGTTTTTGACAGAGACAGACAGAGAGAGAGAGAAGGGGGAGGGCCCAAAGCAGTCTCCATAGTTGTATATCATCAGTCTTCAACATGGTTTTGTTCCACACAGGTGGGTGGGGGCTGTGCAGGGCAGAAACTGGGCTGGGGGCCTCCCGCATGAGAGGCATGTCCCCTTCAGCCAGGGACCAAGCTGGACGGTAGGGGTTAGGGTCAGAGAGAACCGAGCTGGGGGCCTCCCGCATGAGAGGCATACCCCAATTCAGCATATGGGTTCACAGGGGCCAGGGCTGGGATTCAATCCTCGGTCCCCAGGCTGCAAAGCAAGCATATAACCCACTGAGCCATCCCAGCTTTCCTCTCTTTTAAAGTGAGTATGATGATGGCATTAACCCAGGTGACATGGCCAGCCACTTCACTGCTGCTCTCACCAAACACTGGATTGTTTTAAGTGGGCACTGTGCCAAGCTGACATAACCCCTTCCATTCATTTTTCCTGTCCCTCCTCCTGACTGCAAAGCATTGCTAAAGAAAATTATAGATTTCCCTTGCTCTCCCTACAAACTTATGCTAACTTCAAATGTACTCTTAGCTGACCAAAACCCTATTATTTATTTTAGGTGCTTTCCTTAGCATACTCCCTGAACAAATTATTCCAAATCTCTACATAAATTTTCTTTACCTAAGGTCTCCTTTCCCATCTAATACCCTCAGGAATTGACTTCCAAATTATTTTATGTGTACCAATGTCTCACATAACACCTGAACGATGAAGTTCATTCAACACATATGCATCTGATTGAAACCAAAACAAAAGTGTAGTTTCTAGGCAAACTTTCATTTCTTCTTTTCTAAAGAATTGGCGGAAATCTTAGCCAAATGTGGGTAAGGGGAGGTTTTATGTGTTCATCTCATTCAAGCTCCTTTTTGTTGTGCTGTTTCCATTACATTACCTTGTCCCTATTGAGTCTGTATCAAAATGGTCACAGTGGTGACTTCTATGACTTTGGTCTTTGGTGCTTAATGCGCACAAAACACCATCTCTCAGTCTGCGGTGGTTCAAGGTTTCTCTTTTAAACAGAGTTTTCTTCATAATATTTGCACAGCTCTGGCTAACTGTATTTCTACCAGGATCTGATAAATATGAGTATGTGCAAATGATGACACTTGCAGGGCACAGTCCCTTTGAATAGTCTCTCGTGTTATCTGAGAATCACTTCCTTGTCTTTGGCTCATTTCTCTTACTCCGGGGTAAGCAAATGTACTCCTAACATTTGCATGACTGAGTCCTCCCCTTATTTTCTCAGTCTCAGCTTCACACTACACCACAGTGAGCCTCGCAGGGCACCCCAATCCCAGCTCCGTGCACATTCACCTGCTAATAGCGCTATGTTGGCCACCAATAGGGCGGGAGTCTGCACACGTCAGCAGAGTTTCAGAAGAGGAGAGGGATACAGAAGAAGAGGGCAGTCCAGGCCTGAAAGTAGAAAATTCAAGAGTCCCAGCAATGGAGCATATGGTCTAGGAGAGCTGTGATGCACCAGAGGAGGGTGGTGCTCCCAGGAGAGGGACGGGGCTTCTAAAGCAGGGGCCCCAGGCAAGGCCCCATTGTCTGGGTCTGCGGACAGTGCTGCGGCTGCTTAAATCACTCTCTGGTGTGCATAACACGTACCAATCAACATCAGAGCCTGAGCCCTTCACCTGGAAAGCAAAAATTCTTTATTCCATAGTAATTAATTCTGCAATGATTTCTGTGCTACTCTATCAAACATTCCTTGATCAGTGTAGCCTCAGGGGCTCACTGTTTTTTACCACCTTCAAATGAGATCCACACAAATCTTCATTTCTCTCCCTTTTTCATTCCATCTTGACCTAACATATCCTTCTGAATCTTCTCTTCCTTACCTCCTTTTCCAAAGTGTCTGTCATTCCTCATCATGGAGGTAGCATATATACATACAATGATGGTGTGCAAGGTGACTTTAGATGGCACAGAGACTGGACTTTTCTGAAAGTTATTTACTGAACTTAACATGCATTCTAAAAATCTTAGGCAGGGAAAGCCGGGACGGCTCAGCAGGTTGAGCGCTCGCTTTGAGGCCACGAGGACCGAGGATCGAATCCCGGCTCCGGCCCAGGCAGGACCCACGTGCTGAACTGGGGAGTTCCCACGGTTCAGTTCTCTGGCTGTCTCTGTCTCTGTCTCTCTCTCTATCTGTCAAAAGTAAAATAGAAATAAATATGCACTGAAGATAAAATAATTACTCTCTATAAATATAAAAAGATATTAAAAAAAATCTTAGGCAAAAATATAATAAATAAATGAATGAATAAATAAAACACGTTCAGGGCACAGTTTCTTTGTACTTGGTAGAAGTCTGTCTGAAGCGTGGTCCACAGTATATGGGCCTTAGATAATAAAAAGTCTGCCAAAAAGGTTAATTAAATGATAAGATACCTCGATCCTTCTCCCTGCTTTATTTTTTTTCCTCCCATATCACAACTAATAAATTACATATTTTTAAAAAATAATAATAATTAAAATATAACTAGCATATGGAACTGGTAAAGATGCATAGACTGATGCTATGGGAAAATAATTATTAATAACTGACTTTCAATATATACATATTTATAAAATAAACAGTAAGCATTTGACTTCGATTTGGTGAAAATGGTGAAGATGGAACAGAAGTGATAGAAATTTGGGGAATGCTATGCATAGGAGAGCTCATGAGAAAAAGATACATATCCCTTATCCTACATCTTCCATTGATCATCTGTACGAACCTGATCCCTATAAAACAGTTTCCTCGTCTGCCTATCCATAGATGTGTTAGGAAGCTCGGGCGGAGAAATACATGGAAAACTTATAATGTGGTTCCCTCCAAGGCTGCCCTTCTTATCCGTAATCCCAGCCCTCACATTTTCCAGGTTCTGACTCCCTCAGCTGTGTCTTTCTTTTCAGTAATTTCGGTTTTTTCCTGTTCATTGTGATTGGCCCATTTTTTTCCTCTTACTGGGTTAGATGTTCAGTATCCTAGAAACAAAATCCTCCATCTGATATATTAGTCAGCTAGGGCTACCATAACAAAACTCTACAACTAATTGGCTTAAACAACCAACATTTACTTTCTCAAAGTTCTGGAGGCTAGAAGGCCAAGATTAAGATGCCAGCAGGGTTGGTTTCTGGTGAGACCTCTTTTTCTGACTTGAAGATAACCACTATTTTCACACTGTGTTCTTACATGGTTCTACCTCTGTGCACATGCAGGAGAGAGAAGGGAGCAGATCTGTTGTGTCTCTTTCTCTTCTTACAGAGACACCAGTTTTATCTAATTAGGACCCCACTCTTATGACTTCATTTTACTTTAATTACCTCTTTAGAGTCCTTACCCCTAAATGCAGCCACATTGGAGATTAGGGTTTCAAGATATAAATTTGGGGGGATACAATTCTGTCCATAGTAGCACTCTTCTCTTCTTCTTACACTAGCCAAACTAATGAAGTGATAGATATCAGCTAGTGACTTTCAGTCATAATGCTTTTTAAAGTCATGGAATCCCAAGCCCCATTCCATATCTACTGAACCAGAAAAGTTTGAGAACGGGGTCTAGGGAACTATCTTTTTTTTTTTGACAGGGAGAGAGAGAGATACAGAGACAGAGAGAGAACTGAACTGGGGGAGCTCCCAGTTCAGCACATGGTTCCACACGGGCTGGGGCCGGGGTCAGGATTCGATCCCCGGTCCCCGGCGCTGCAAAGTGAGCACCTAACCCACTGAGCCATCCCGGCTTCCCCGGAACTATCATTTTTATATCTATACAGATGAATCTAATGTCATACCTGGTGAACCTCTGCTCTCCACCTCCTGCCTTCACTCTCCATATCTATGTCTTCACAGAAAATTATGACAGCTAAATTATAAACTATACACTAAGAATATTTGTAAAACTTTTATTGTACCAATCACTCTCAGATATCAATGGGAATCCTAGTTCACTATGTCAGTACATTACTGGTTTACTAAACTATATTTTTAAGTCCCTCCCTTTTGAAATGTAAGTGTTACTTAAAAAAATATATATTAAAAAAAAGATTATCTACTCAGTTAATAAGAATAGGATTCTATGCCTTTTTCAAAAAAACTTTTACCAAATGATTCCAAAGTCAACCAATTTTCCTACAAATGATTCTATTTCCAAAGAAAATCAAACTTAAAGGGGTGTTTATACACCCCTTTAAATTTCTTATATTAATGGGGTAACAGTATATGAAAAGAATTAGTGTACTTAAAAAGCAGCAGCATCCCCATGGTAAACAGAAAAATGTACTTGTACAACATACATAATATAACAAACCTGGTTTGATTAACCTCTAACCTTCTAGGTCACTTAAAATCTCCATTAACTGAGATCTAAACCAGAGAAGTAAAACTCTGCTTATCTCACAAATATATCGAAAAATGTCTAAAGCCACCTTTGTAAAATCCTTATGAATTCTTGCATTCAGCCAGTCACCAGAATACACAGGCCACCTTCTCCTATCCATCATGTGCATAAATAACTAGCACACAATCTCTGCCCTGAAGAATTTATTTCTTGAGTTAAAGACGTAACGTAAGCCATTTATTACCAAGCAGTATAATTATGACTAATGCAACTCTACTTGAAAACCTTATGTACAATTTCTGGTGTATATTGGCAAGTACTGTTTATAAGTGCTTTTGGTTTTGTACCTCCTTAATGGAGAAACCCTCTTCTTTGGGGAGGGATATGAAGGGAATGTGGTATTTATGTGGTTGGAAATTGGAGAGGTACAAAGCTATTTAGAAGGTGCTATGAAAGAAAAGAGAAATGGCATCTAAATAAAATTAGAAGACCAAGGGAAGATTTTATAGAGAAAGTGAAAGAAATTGAATTTTAAAAAACAAGGTGTGAAAGAATAACTTTCAGTGGTTTCACCACCCAGTCTGTTGCACTTTGTTATGGCAGCCCTAGCAGACTTACACAGTCCCGTATAACCAGACAGAAGAGAGGGTGTCAGGGTGGTGGCCGGTGAGAATTTAAAGAGTTTCTATGAAGGAGTTAGCTGCCATCATTATTACCACTCTCCCACTGAGTGTGACGTTAGTGACAGGATAATTCCTGGTGACTCTCTCACTCTATGGAAGCCATCTCTCCACCTGACATTATAGCAAATGCTCACTCCTAGGACTTTACAATCTGAGGCAGTGATGCAAGAACAAGAGGAAGGTTACAATCCACCCCAGCAGCTGAGGCTGTAGGTCTTGCCTCCACTTCTGGAGCTGCCTGAGGAGTTGCCACTTGCAAGCTGGTTCGCCAGCCTCCCTTCAATTCTTTGAGTCTCAGTCTCCTCTGATAAAGTCTACTTTGTTTAGGAAAGCCAGGGACATGTTGTGTTTCAGCTAGGGTCATGGTTTGCAATCAATTTTCACCTCTTTCTTGACTAAAGAATAACAGACTCTGGACCTGCAGGATTGCTGGGTGCCATTGAGGAGCGAGTGTATTTTAGAAATGATACATTTGTAAAATTATCACTTTTCAATAGTGTTATTTTCCCCAGATGTATTCAGTAACCTAAGTGGAAATGTGAGAGCCGTAAATGTCATTTATTATCATCTCCAAAGAGTTACTGAGCCAATGAGGACATGACATACTAGTCTGTCTCTTGTTTTCTAATAAAATTTGTTGAGACATTTTGAATTAATCCCTAGGACAAAGTTTTTTAAAATATTACTTCTGCCTTAAACTCCAAAATGTAGCCTTGGGACTATGTATGCCCACTTGAAGTTTGTATAATATTAACATTAATATTAATACTTTGCAATTGCCTAGCTCTTTATATAAAACACTTATACATATATCAACTTGTTGATTTTAAGTTCTTACGTGAGCTGGTAAAGACATCATTTCATTCTGTAAATGAAGAAATGAGATTTAGACAGCATGACTTTTTTGAGGTTTGGCATGAATAACTTTCTTGACCTATAATCAAATGCCCTTTTTATCATAAATATCAGCAGCAGCAGCATTTACCCTTATAATAATTCAGTGTGCAAAGCACTTCTTCTAAAATGATCCTGGGGAAGCCGGGATGGCTCAGTGGGCTGGGCGCTCACTTTGCAGTGCCGGGGACTGGGGATCGAGTCCCAGCCCCGGCCCGTGTGGAACCATGTTCTGGGCTGGGAGCTCCCCCAGTTCAGTTCTGTTCTCTCTCTCTCTCTCTCTCTCTCTCTCTCTCTCTCTCTCTCTCTCTCTCTCTCTCTCTCAAAAATAAATAAATACATAAAAATATAAAATGATCCTACTGAGTCTCACCTACTTGTTAATTTAGTCCACAATGCTTTTGCATCTTTAAAATGCGTCTTGGGGAGCCAGGATGGCTCAGTGGGTTAAGCGCTTACTTTGCAGCCCCGGGGACCGAGGATCAAATCCCGGCCCCAGCCTGTGCGAACCCATATGCTGAACTAGGGAGTGCCCCCAGTTTGGTTCTCACCAGGGTGAGACCCCGGCCCAGTTCCTGCCCTGTGCAGCCTCGCACCCACATGTGGAATGAAACTATGTAGAAAAGCCAATGATGTGCAACTATGGAGACTGTTCTGGGCCCTCCCCCTTCTCTTTATCTCTGTATCTCTCTCCTTGTCAAAAACAATAAAATCTTTAAAATGTGTCTTGGATCTATGCTAGGTGCTGAGGATACAGCAATTAATAGCTAAAACTAATTAATTAATTACTATTACTAAGACTAATTAATTACTAAAATGACTAAGAGGGTGTTCCTTGCTCTCATAGCAATTACACACTAATATTTGAAGTAGATAAGTAAACAGCTGGTTCCAGCATGCTGGGGACAATTCTATGATGAGATCTGGAGAACCAAAGTATTATAAAAACACACAAGATGTGGTCCAAAACCAGAATCGAGTGAAGAGGGCATCTGGACTTCACATAACTTTGAAGAAGAGAAGACAGAGCTAATGCTCCATTCTATTTCACCAATGAAGAAACAGGGCTCATTGAGGTCAAGTAACCTACAGCCAGTAAGAGTTAAGTGATAAAGTCAAGATTGTAGTCTCTTACCTTTTCTCCTTACACTGTACGAGGGGATTGTATCACCAAAATCATTAATACCACTTCATAATCATCATCATCATCAGCAGCAGCAGCAGCAGCAGCAGCAGCATTACTTTAAGAAAAAATTTTAAGACTTGTTTTATTGTTTTTGACAAAGAAAGACAGAGAGAGGGGAAGGGCCCAGAGCAGTCTCCCTAGTTGTACGTCGTCAGCTTTCAACATGGTTTCATTCCACACAGGCTGGCAGGAGCCACGCAGGGTGGGAACTGGGCTGGGCCCTCCTGCATGGGAGGCACACCCCCACGAGCTGGGGGGGGGGGGCTGAATCAGGGACCTCCCATATAGGAAGCTCTCCCAGGTGAGAACCAAACTGGAGCCACACCCCAGATCAGCACATGGGTCCACACAGGCTGGGCCCAGACCAGGACTTGATCCTTGGACCTTGGTGTTACAAAGCGAGCCATCCTGGCTTCCCTACTTTAAGAAATTTAATAGGACATATGTAGCCCACAACTTTAATTTATATCCAAAAAGATACAGCAAACCAGCATCAAAACCCCAGGGAATGGTTCAGGTACATTGCCTCGTTATAATTTTGGAGTATCACATAGGCTTGTGGGTCGCGGAGGGTTTTTTAAATGACTAGAGCCCAGCAAGTTTGCAATGGGCAGATTTCTTAAGGAAAATAAATGTTCAGGAGTGTTTAGAAAGGAACCAGAGATCAGATCATGTGGCAAAAGAAAAGGGGAATGGGATGGAAGATGAAAGAAACCCCTTGGCTCCTTGGAGGTGGTAGCTGACAAGATATGGTCAAACAGGCCAAGGTGTAGCTAGAGATAAGAACATTCATTCGATCAAGGTAAAACCATCCATGAGACTTACATGGCTAACAGGCCCCATGAATTTCTTTGGATGTAGATTTCTTCTAATTATATGAAACAAGGAAGTACAGAATTTACAAAGAGTTGTGTGATGATTTAGGAAAGAAGCAAAAGAAAGTTTTGTCTAAATTATTACAAGGGTCATCTAAATAACTTGACTATTGAGAATCAGTCACACTTTTTGGCATTCATAGATTATGACCATTTCTGTTCTTTTCTTAGAAAAGGCTCTCTTTCTAGAGTAATTCTAAAAAACACGTTTTAACCACCTAGCATTTTGATCCCTTTTTCTCATAGCCGGCTTATGAGCAGAATTTTAAACATCAGGTTCTTTCCTTGAAACTGGGAATATCTTTGTTAGTCTATTAAAAAAATGAGTATTCTGAAACTTTCTGTATGATACTAGGTGACAACAATTTCCCAAGTGTTGGTTTAGCTCTTGTGTGCAGATTTAATTTAAATTTTGGGATGATTACACTTAGACTATTGATCATTTCAAACTTCTTGGCCCCCAACCCATTAGATCCCAAAGTTTGTTGCTTCCCAGAGAACGGATTTTTGACTATGGGTATCTAACCAGCCTTTCAAACACCCAACCAAAATCTGAACTGTCATAATAGCTGGGCAAGAGATAAGGAGTAAGAAAAGTATCCAGTCATCCAACCACATTACTGCTTTTTTTGTATGAGCTTCAGATGAAATACAGTCACTCAATAAAGTCCTTCTGTTTCCCTTTCCCTCCCTCCCTTTCTCTCTCCCCATTCGTCTAGAGAGGGGAACCCTAAACCTGTTGGAGCCCAGCCAGCAGCACCAAAAGAATCTCTTGACTATTTTCCCAGGGAATTCCTGCCTTAAATGTCAGCAGAGCACAACTCCCCAGCCAAAGCAGAGTCCACCTGGATCGGAATCAAGGAAAATGTGCTGCTCTACCAAACGGAAAACCTGGGCCCATGGGGCCTAGGGGCAAGCATTTAACAACAGGAATTAGAGGACCATTGGAAAGGTTTTTCTCAGATTCACCTCACTGAAGAACGGGGGGCTAAGTCAGACCTTTGGTTCCTTGATGTTTTTGACTGTTATTTTTATTTTCCTCTCTTGGTAGTGAAGGATATTTCTGGAAACTACTCTGAATTATAACAAATGGCACCGCTTGGAGAAGGGAAAAAAGCTCCATTACAACCCTGTATTATGATAGTGGTGTGGTGGCTGTCCCTGCTGTTGTTGTTGTTCTGTTTATTTGTTTGTTTTTAATGAACATACTGATCTATAAGTGCTCGGGGCAGAGGGGGAATTCATGATGCTGCAGTTCGTGAAAAGCGAAATAAGATTTATGAGTTGCAATTGAATCCGCCCCTCAGGGCCTGGGGACACTTCCCATCTGGTACCAAGACACTGGTGCTTGCAGTGTTTTTCTGTTTTTGTCGTCGCTGAACCCATGAAAAAATATGAAAAGTTCTAAGGGCCAGGTGTGCGACAGTTTACAAATCCCAAAGACACACATCAGCACCAAAGGAAAGCAGTATGGTATAAGGACAGTAGACTCTCTGTTAACTGGAATTCAACCAACAGGCACCCAAAAAAATTTTGCCAATTGTTTGAGTTCCTGTTACAGAGAGTCTACTTACATTTATCCGGCATCTACAAACCCCCATGGGTTCCAGTTAATTGAGAGTCTACTGTAGTTTAAAAATTCAGAAGTGAAATGCCAGGATACCTCAGCGATTAAGTGCTTGCCTCATGATAGTGAGGTCTAGGGTTCAATTCCTGGCCCTGACCGGTACAAACCCATATGCTGAACTGAGGCACAGCTGGTAGCCTCTAGGAAGGTTCAGTGGTAAAGGTTCTCACCTCCCATGTGGGAGGCCCCGCGTTTAGTTCCCGGCCTGCGCAGCCCCTCACCCACCTGTGTGGAATGAAACCATGTCACAACTAATGACGCACAACTATGGAGACCCTTCTGGGTTCTCTCTCTCTCTCTCTCTCTCTCTCTCACTCACCTTCTCTCAAACAACAAAATAAAATCTTTAAAAAAAATTCAGAGGTGAAATGTCAATCAGGTCGTTTTTGCTGAGTACTCCTATAATTTTCATTTACCCTTCCTTCATTTTCCTCATGTTACTAAGCCTACGAAGATGGTCAGCTGAAAATTCACTAAGTAGCCTGATGTAAATTGCTGATTTAAAATCAGCAGGATATGTTATTCTCCTTCCCTCACAGATCATAGAACTACACAGTAAGAAAGTCAAAAGGATTTAATCAATAGATTATTTCATTTGTAAGTGAATTGCGCCCATCTAAAGTTATCAATGGGGAAATTATGTATATATATATATACACACACACATATATACACACATATATATATAAATATGTGTGTGTGTGTGTATATATATAATATATATATATATATATATATATATTAGATTCTAAAAGTCATTTGGTTCTAGGCCCAGGCCAGTTCAAAATAGATCAACTTAGAAACTTTATTTATATTTGCCAAGGCTCCTCACCTCATCTTGCCTTTGACCATCATCCCAACACATTATAGATGCTTTCTTCCATCATCATATCCTTCATGCGTCACTACAGACAACCTTATTGGAAATTTCAGTCCCTGTTACAAAGAAAAGGCAGGCAAGTAGCTGGTTATTATACAGGCCTGAAAGTGTGGCAGGAGGAGCAATAATATCATCTCAGACCTAAAAAGAATAAGAAGTAATACTTAATGAGAAACACTACCTCCAGAAGGGGAAGGGTTAATCCCTGGTTAACTTTAAGCCACTCTGCTAGGAATACTAATCAGTGTATGAGCTGGTGCCAGGGAGAGTAGCCCTTCCCTTGATGGGAATAGCCATTCCTTAGGAACTGGGCTGTCAACACATTTACCAGGGCAGTGATCAGCCAGCTAGAAGAAAGGGCAAGGGTCTGAGAAACTGTGGCAATTGAGTTTTGTTGGCACTGCATAAAATGGTGGTGGGAACTGCCAAGGCCACGGAGTGAATGCTAATGAGCCTAGAGCAACTTACAAAGAGTGGACCTGAAAAAGGTCCCCCAACCACCTGCAGCTCTAGGGAGCACCGTGTGTGGGGGCTCCCTGTGGATAGGACCGAAGGCTTCATTCACCAGGAAGAACTTAAACACTGCAGCGTTATTCCTTGGGTTCATAGGTCTCACCAACACTTCTGAGTCAATGTTCTTAGGGTCAGAGCAGTTGCTTTTAGCACATCTGCCTAAAAAGTCCGTTTTCAATTTTTTTTTAATTGCACCGTTTTCTAAAATGTCATTCTAAAATCTGAATAGTAAACAGCTTTAAGAATCAATATAAAATGTTTTATTTTTAAGATTTGTTTTATTGTTTGAGAGAAGGTAAGAGAGATAGAGAGAAAGAGAGAGAAGGGGGGAGGGCCCAGAGCAGACTCCATAGTTGTATATCATTATTTGTGATATAGCTGTGACATAGTTTCATTCCACACAGGTGGATGTGGGGTCACACAGGGCAGGAATTAAAATGGGGGCCTCCCACACTGGAGACAAGAACTCTTGCTGCCATCTCTGTGGTTACCAGCTGTGCTGAAGCTCAGCATACATGTTTGCACAAGCCAGGGCCAGGACTTGATTCCTGGACCTCATGACCACAAGGCAAGCACTCAACCTGCTGAGCTATCCCAGCACCCCAACGTGAATTGTTTTCAGTGTTCTTTGTAGATTCACATAAGTTCCCTTTTCTCCTTTCATCGGAATTTATTCCAATTTTCAGGGCACGTATTATTATATAAGAAGGCTGAAAGCCCTGATGGACAATCTTCACTGTACAACCCCATTCTTAAGGATGTAAATTTAATCTGTGTTGTCTGAGAATGTCTGAAACAGTAATAAAGTGCTCCTCTGAAATTCACACTCAAGACTTTAACTCTCCTTTCAAATGAAAGTTTTCACCCATCCCCAAGTCTCAAGTACCCAAATGAGACAAGAAAACAAACAGTTGTAACAATGATGTGAATGTTTAACAAACAGCTTTTGTTCTTTTCTCTTCTGTGTGTCTTGCTTGCCACACTTCATTCTGAAAAATACACTGATCTGAAAGGAGATATCAGGAAGAGACACAGGGGAGGGATGAGGAGGCTCCCATAGGAAGCTGTGAGTTATCACAGTTCTAATTGTGGGGTTGATCATTGACAGATATTCATTGTATGATCAAAAAGTAATTAATTAACTGTCATAAAATAAGAGGGCCATATATGTGCCAGTGATGACAGCATGTCAAAAGCCAAGAATTATGATTATTCCAATTCTGGGCACCTGAGGTTCATTAAGAAAGAAAAACAATTGAAGGGATGCAGGGATAGCTCACTGGTCAAGCAAGCACTTGCCTCAAAATTGTGAGGTCCGGGGTTCATTTCCCGAACCCAGCCCGTGCAAACCCTACGCTGCACTGCAGTGCAATTGTAACTGCAAAGATGGCTCAGGCAAAGGTTCTCACCTCCTGTGCAGGAGGACCCAGTTTGGCTCCCACCTGTGTGCAATGAAACCTTGTCACCACTAATAATGTGCAACTATGGAGACTGCTCTGGTCCCTCCTTCTTTCTCTTTCTCTCTCTCTTACCTTCTCCCAAACAATAAAACAATTCTGAATAAAAGAAAAGGAAGAGAAGGGAAGAGGGGGAGAAAAAGAGAAGAGAAAAAAAAGAGAAAGAGAAAAAAATGAAGAGAAGAGAAGAGAAAGGAAAAGAAAAGAAAAAAACAATTGGGGAAGCCTGGATGATTCAGTCTCACTTTGCAGCCCCGGGGACTGAGGATTGAATCCTTGCCCCAGCCCATGTAGACCCATATGCTGAACTGGGGAGTGCCCCCAGTTTGGTTCTCACTGGGGTGAGACCCTGTCACAGTTCCTGCCCTGTGCAGCCCCACACCCACCTGTGGCATGAAACTATGTGGAAAAACCGATGATGTGCAACTATGGAAACTGTTCTGGGCCCTCCCCCTTCTCTCTGTCTCTGTATCTCTCTCTCTCGCTCTCGGTCTCGCTCTCGCTCTTACTCTCTCGCTCTCTCTGTTAAAAACAATAAAAATAAATCTTTTAAAAAAAAAAGAGAAAAGAAAAAAACAACTGAGATGGCAAAGCGGGCAGCTCATTTTCAGACCTGTCAGAGTTCGCTGGACTCCTCGGGCAGGAGGCGAGCCTTTACAGGCACACAGCCTGTGCAGTTGAACAGGTCACCCGCTTAGAAGGACCCCACAATTTGTGTTAACGTTCTACTGTTGCAATCTTGAAATTCTTCATTTTTTGAACAAGGAATCTTGCATTCATTTTGTATTGGACCCTACACATGATGTAGCCAGCCCTGCCCCTAACCTAAGCTTTCTAGCTACTAAATTTATCTACAGTTTCCAATCAGTTTGTCCCCACCCAACCTCTAAACTTTTTACTTTGTTACTTATTAGTACAAGAGCCAGGTGAGCATCCTGGAGTAGTCTTATTTCCTATTTTTCCTTATTTCCTATTATCCAAATCCATGCTGCCCAGACTACAGATGGACCTGCAGTTACCTGTGGTGCTTAAAATGACGCTTCTCAGATCAAAAACTTCAAGTAAAAGCTATTGGATATTTTGCCATTCAACAACAAATGCATTGCAGCCTCTCAGTTCATCTCAACTGCTGGATAATGCAAACCCATATTCTCATAGTGACTGAACAACACGTAACTACACGAGAATGTCTCAGCAATCCTTTGTGGTAGGAAGAACTCTGATAAAAATTTGGGGAAATACTCATTTACAAAGATTGCCAGCTAAAGAAACATCATGTAAGCAAATGTTTTTATGTTCCTGAAATGCCCTGAGTCTATCGTGATCCAGTAGCAAAAAGTTATTTCAAGTTCAAATATAACTTAGTGATTGCCACATGGTGCAGAATCTTTCCACCCCTACACTCCAAAAACCCAATCAGACAAGTGGCCGTAATCTGACTCCCAGCGCACTGGGAGCTGCAGACAGGCAATGAGAGTGCACTCTGGCCAGGGAAGGCATGAGTGACAGACCCGCAGCAAGGCGGTGGGGGTAAGTCCTTCTTTGCCTTAAGGGAACAATGCTCAGGGCCAAAAGATGAAAATCTGACTCTTTTATGACAGATATTTGTGCCTTCTCTGGAAGGAACTAGAAGAAAACTAAGAGGCAGGTGGGTGGTTCTTTAAATCTGGATACTGGGTGTATTCATAGGAAAGGCACAGAGAAGGTAGAATAGGGATGCTTTTGTAGCAAAATCCTCCGTACATGTGAGACCTGGAAAAGCCCAGGAAAATGACTCTATGGAGGTAAATCTATCTGCGGTATTTTTCATCAGAAAAAGTACTCACTCAGGAGCTGAGCTGTCCAGAAGTGAAACAGGCTGGGTGTTTAGCTAGAAAGAAATGTGTCCTGTTCCGTGCAATCCAGGCACATCAACAAACTCCCTTTGTTCTAGGGCAAAAGAAGCCTAACAAATGGTGTTGATCCATTTCCAATGAACGTGAACATGTAAAGGGACATTGACCATAATAGCAGGGAGCTGTGAGAGCTGCTGGGGTGAGCGCTTGTAAAAAAAAAAAAGCCAGAGGGGCATGTTTATGGTGTTTGGAAAACTTTGGGGTTCCCAGCCGACTACGGCTGATCACTCTGTCCTGGAATAAGATCAGATTGGGGGGAAGGGGTTGTTTGTTTGTTTTTAAAGCTAAATGAATGCATGCACTCTTAACAAGTATATTGATCTGTTTGGGTTTTTTTGTGTGTGCTTTTGGGGAGTTTTTATCCTCTGATGGATGAAAATTTGAAGCTGAAAAAGCCACCGGTTTCTTCATTTGGGTCTCTGGAGAGGTAGGCAGATGCACGAGAACATAAGCAGGGAGAGAGAATTCGGGGACGGGGAAAGTGAGGGGAGAAGGGGTGTAGCATGGAGGCGGCCTTTTCCCAGGGCCCGCCTCTCCCGGTGGATCGCCTGTGCTGCTGAAAAGGGACCCGTGCTTCCTGCCCAGCCGGCTTCCCTTTTCCCACTAAATCCGGCCACAGACGACCAGCACCTGTGATAGCACCTTGCCCCCTTGCCATCCGGCTGCAGCCGTGGGCTGCTGGTGAGTTCTGAAGCCGCCCTCGTAACTTCGTTTTCAATGTGTGAGTTCTCTGAGTTTCTTTCCCTTTGGGATATGGTTCATGTCTCTCCCAGGGCAACCTCCCTGCCCTGTTCCAAGGGCTGTTTTTTGTCTCTTTATTTTCTCTTCCTCTAGGGAATGGGGTGTCATTGTTCTCCCAGCTGGGGCTTTTCTTAATTACATGATTCACTCCAAGGAGTTCATCTGGGCAGCAGACACTCGGGACAGGGCTGTTTGTTCCCCTTTGGCAGCCACCTGGGCTGGGGTAGAGAATGGGTTTCTCTTTCTAACTCTGAAGCAAAGCCCCTTATCCAACCAGAGTCCCAGTTCAGATCCTAAAGGTCAAGGGAAGTTCCCCTGGCCCTTTTGGCACAGTATTTCCTGCTGCCCCTCCAGAACTCTGGCTACTGGCGACAGGGACTGATGGGGGTGGGGGTGGGGGGCTGTCTCAGTGATATATCAAGGGGAAGGCTGCAATAACTCTAATCTGTTAAAATACTTGCCTTTTTTGCCTCTCTTTTTTTTATAGTCCTGTGTGATTAGCATCCCTGCTAAAGGCTCTCCATACTCCCTCACTCTTGCTGCTATTCACAGGCAAAGCATAAGGGCCAATATCTTGAATAATAGGCCACAGTGGGATAATTGGCCCCAAGGGGAATCATTTCTTTCCAGAAGGAGAAGTGGGCATTCATATTCTCACAACTTGCCCCTTCTCAGCTCCATAGACCTTCAGACAGTAAGAGAAAAATAGATGAGAGGAAGAAGGTGTCCACTCTCAAAGCCTGCCTTTCTGTTCCCCATCCTCCCTCTCCCTCCCCTCCCCCAATAACCCCCCCCCAACACACACAAGCTCCCCCAGGTAGAGGCATGCAGTCTTCCAGGGCCAAGAAGTAAGTGAAGGCATCAAGAAGTCACTAGAGAAAACCCACTCTTCATGGAGGCTTCTGCTTCGAGACCCCTAGTGTTCCTTGCCACACCCCCTTTGCACACTTGCCTTCCGCAGGTCGCCCTCCCTCCCTGTCAGCTGCACTTGGCTGCCCCTGAAGGGCGGGCAGGGTGCCTGGGGCGCCGCTGGCAAGCGCCTGGCCTCCCAGATCCCTGTGGGGCGCTATCCGAGGGGTAACGGCGGTAGTTGAGAGAGGAACCGCAGGAGAACGGAGGGCCCCCTAACATGGCAAAGGCACCGCGGAGGCCAGGCGGGGCCGGCGCGGGCGGGGGATGGGTCCAGGCTGACGGACCTCTGTGTGCCCACCTGGCCGCGAGCCTGGCAGCCACCCGGGAGTGACAGCGCCCCTTCCCTGTGAGAGGCGCTGCAGCTCCCCCGGGGTCTGAGGGTGAGGCTTCCCGTCCAGACCCCAGAGGCGAACGTCCCTGAGACTCCTCCTGCTGGCTGGGGAGAGGACAGGGTGTCCCCGTCGCAGCTCAGGCCCTGCCTGGTCCCACCGCCCCTGCCAGTCACCATGAGCTCCCCGCCCCCCGACGAATGCACCTTCTGGAAAGACAGACTTGCGGGATTCCTGGCTTCCTCACAGGCCTTCTTTGACCTAGTCTGGAGTCTCTACTGGAGGAGAGGGGAGGGACAATCCGTGCTCTACAAATCCATCTTCAAGATGCCATCTTGAGCAGTAAACTAAAAAACTGGGAAGACCCCCCCCCCCATTTTATTGCTTTATGTTCAAAACAAAAATGGCCTATAAACACTAACATTGAAACTTAACTGGCTCTGAAGGAATTAACCGCAGGATACATATATTTTATTCTTAATTCCTTTAGGAACTTGATTTAGACATTTTCCATTCCAGGGACAATTCAGATCAATTGGATTTTTAAATATTAAGCCAGAGGAGACTAGAATAACAATCCCTCGACAAGAATTAATTAATTAAAGAGATTTTCAAGCAGCATTCTTTCTTGGTTTGCAAAGATTAACGACCTGGGCTCTTCAGCTACACGCATAAACCCTGGTGCGGTAGCTGCTGATGCTGTTTTGTTGTTTGTTTTCTTCTCAGGAAGTGCGGGCCCTTGTGTAGAAGAAAACGCATCATGGTGGCTTTCAAAGGGGTCTGGACGCAAGCTTTCTGGAAGGCTGTCACAGCGGAATTTCTGGCTATGCTTATTTTTGTTCTCCTCAGCCTGGGGTCCACCGTCAACTGGGGGGGGACGGAGAAGCCCCTCCCCGTCGACATGGTCCTCATCTCCCTTTGCTTTGGACTCAGCATTGCGACCATGGTGCAGTGCTTCGGCCACATCAGTGGCGGCCACATCAACCCTGCTGTGACGGTGGCCATGGTGTGCACGAGGAAGATCAGCATCGCCAAGTCTGTCTTCTACATCGCGGCCCAGTGCCTGGGCGCCATCATCGGAGCGGGGATTCTCTACCTCGTCACCCCTCCCAGTGTGGTGGGGGGCTTGGGGGTCACCACGGTAGCATCTTTCGGACTTCTTTCTCAACTAGGACTCCAGATGTCCTGCAGGCTCTAGTCAATGACACCATGTGGCCTCGGTGACCTTTCTAAAATTGCTAATGTATTCCCCTGGGGATTGCTGATGATTCTTGATAAGGACGAAAACTGATTCTGGCAATATTGGATGTATCCATATGAAATCATTGTTTGCTATTGAGTGACTTGAATATTACTAAGTCTGGGTGGCGCAAAAATAGTTCTCTCTCTCTCTCCGCCCCCCCACCCCCACTCCATCCAAATGACTATACTGATTATATATTAGCATACAACATATTTATTACAATTGTTTGTTCACTACCAAAACAAACAATCTGTTTCTTGTCATGTTCGGGAGATTTTATCTGCATTTTTATTTAGATTTACACCAAGGGTAACACTTTTAAGAAGTCATTTGACCCTGCTTTGGTTCTTAGCTGATTAGGAATATCATTTGTTAGCTCAGCACCAGGGCTGATGAAAAAAATCACACACAGATTAAACTTTAATTGAAATTACATTAATGAATTTAAATGTAATTAATAGATGTAATCATCACCTTATAAAATTACAAGATGCTCGAGAAACTCTGGTGTAAGTTAAGTGCAGCAATGACACATTTTACTTCCTTTGTAGAAAAGATCATTCAGCATAAATTCCCTCTTGGTCACTATAAGAGTAATTACCGGTAATTACCTATGACAGTCCAAAATATGTGGAAATTTATTCCTTCTTTTTGGGAGGGGGGCATGTCTTAGTTGAGGATGAGATAGAAAACTCAAACATCAGTTTTTACTTGGATAAAATATGCCTTTCACAATGATATGTTATCACAGAAAGTATATACTCTTGCTTCAACTCAAACAGAGTATTTTTCCCTTCCTAGGTTCATGGAAATCTTACTGCTGGTCATGGTCTCCTGGTGGAGTTGATAATCACATTTCAGTTGGTGTTTACTATTTTTGCCAGCTGTGATTCCAAGCGAACTGACGTCAGTGGCTCAATAGCTTTAGCAATTGGACTTTCTGTTGCGATTGGACATTTATTTGCAGTAAGTTTCCAAGTCCATTCAAATAATTAATCCATTTCATTTATCTTCACCCTAGAGCTGGCCTGAAAATATGTTCTACAGCTATGGTCCTTTAGTATCCAGCCACATCTGTTCATTTTAGTTTATTATAATATTTTACTCATTTTGTGATGAGAGTGTTAATCTGGCTGCTAACACCTTAACAGGTCCTCGGTTCTTTGGTTATTTATCATTATAAATGGCAGCACCTTGCGATGAAATCTATTGGTAGCCTGTTTCAGTAGTGTCTGAAGTTGTTTTCTTTCTCCCTATAGATCAATTACACTGGTGCCAGCATGAACCCTGCCCGATCCTTTGGACCAGCAGTTATCATGGGAAATTGGGAAAACCATTGGGTAACTATCACACTGAGGACAATTACCCTGAGAGCTTTTTTTTTTTTTTATTATTATTATTTTGCTCACTTTTTTCTTATTTCCTCCCAACCTTTGAACCCCCACTTTATTACATCTTTCATAAAGACTAGGGAGAGACTAGCACAGATCTGCTGCAAAACATCTCTTCTTGTATCTGTTCTGGGTCTTCAGTAATAGTCTTTTTCTTTTTCTTTTCTTTTTTTAAGCAATGCTCCAGGCACTGTATCTGATAGACTGCAGCAGAATATTTTTTACATGGTGGTTTACCTATGTGGAACAAGTTAAAATCAGGGGAGTATAGTGAATATGGTTTTTAAATGATTGACAGTAAAGCCTTTCTGGCAGTAACAGAAAATATACTTGCAAAATAAATGAAGAAGATGAAGAAAAAAAGATAAAAATGCTTATTAGACTGACCAGATGTCTTCTAAATAGGACAGGAAATAAGTTTACTGTCCCAATGTTTCCAATGGTATGTGTGGTCAGCCTAGTCTTACTGAGCTAATCAAGGTGTCAGTAGGCTGACTATACATACAATTTGAAATGGGACAGTATCAGTGTTTTCTGTCCCATTTAAAATGGTATATCTGGTCAGCCTATTAAAAGCACTTCCCATAGCAAAAATAGTTACCTTTTTTGTTTACAAAAGCAGGAACCCAATTAATAGATGCAAGTAGGAAGTATCTGAACTGCAGATGGTGAGGAATGAATGGGACAAATATTTACACTAGTATCACCATAACCATAGTGGGGGAAAAATAACTTTCAGAAAAGGTATACTTTTCAGTCTCATGCCTACCCCACTTATTAATGTTATGGCAATGCTTCTGGAGAGCAGTGGTACCCATTTTTCAATATCACAACCAATTATACTTCAATTGTTTCTTACAAACAAGAAATTTAAATTCCTTAAATGAATAACGTAGCAGTTTTGAAGGGCACTCACACACTAACTTATAATAATCAACAAAAATATGCGACATGCAAGCCAGCCTCAAATAAGGTTAACTTTCATTGTCATTTATATGATGTGAATGCTATTTTACAACTTTTAATTTACGAATATAACAGAATATGTCAGCTTTGTATTTTTTAAAGATTTATTTTATTGTTTGAGAGAAGACGAGAGAGAAGAGCCCAGAGCAGCCTCCATAGTGGTACATTGTTAGTCGTGACGTGGATTCATTCCACACAGGTGGATGTGGGGCCACGTGGGGTGAGAAGCGAGCTGGGGGCCTCCCGCATGGGAGGTGAGAACCTTCACCACCATCCTGGTGGTTACCAGTTGTGCTGCAGTTCAGCATATGAGGTTTTCACAGGCCAGGGCCAGTATTAAATTCCCACACTACACAGTTGTGAGGCAAGTGTGTATCCCAACATTCCCATCACTTGTGTTTTAATCCCATGCATACAGTTCTTACTGACACAGTCACATCCACTTAACCACAGTGTATAATGCAAATGAGAAGAGACCGCACCACTGCAGTGTGCATTTGGTCCTAAGAAAAGTGTATCGAGTTTTACAAGTAATATACACCGTTGTGTAAGTGTTCAAAAGCAAGATTTTTGATCCAGACAGGAAAAGACCCAGTCAACAATACTATCCATGAAATTGTTCATTTTGCAACTAATATTTCCAAATTTATGTCTCAAAAGATTTAACATATTAATAGGAATAGAAATATCTTTTTGTTAAATTGATTGGGGTGACATCAGTTAGTAAAATTTACACAGGTTCCAGGTGTACAATCCTATAGTACTTCATCCGTGTGTTACAATATGTGTTCACCACCCAGAGTCAGCTTTCTTTCCATCACCATATATTTGGCTCCCCGTCCTTGCTCTCCTACCCCTCTCCCCCCTTACCCTCAGGTAACCACTAAACTATTCACTATGTCTATGAGGTTTTGTTTCTTTGTTGCTTTCAGTTTTATATTCCACTTATGAGTGAAGTCATATGATACTTAGCATTTTCTGTTGGGCTTGTTTCACTTAGCATGGTGATCTCAAGGTCCATCCATGTTGTTGCAAATGGCAGAATTTCATCTTTTCTTATAATTGAGTGAGATTCCATTGCATATATGTACCACAGCTTTTTTATCCAGTCATCTATCAAAGCACACTTTAATTGTTTCCATGACTTGGCCACCATGAATAATGCTGCAATGAACAATGGGGTACATAAGTTTTTGTAGACGAAAGTTTTCAAGTTTTGGGGGTACATACCCAGAAGGGGGATTGCCGGGTCATATGATAGCTCCAGGGAATGAAATTTTTTAATTGGCAGCTTATAGATCTTATGATAAAAGTACAACTTTTAGTTCAACTTATTAAATTCAAACTATTTTTACAATTAAAATTTAGAAAACTGACAACTTTTAATTTAATTTATGAAGACTTTAAAATGTACTTGTTCGTTTTGGTAAGTTAGTTATTGTATAAAGAGCAGGAAAAGCTTTAGCCTGTTGATTGAATCAAATTTTCCCCTTCTAGTCATTTTATAACAAGCTTACCGGGTAATCTTATTGAAAATGAGTGTTCATTTTGTAATAATGGTGTGCAAGATTTAGAACTAAGTTAAAGTGTATTTGTACATAGATAGATAGATAGATAGATAGATAGATAGATAGATAGATAGATAGATAGCAGATAGATACGATAGATAGATATAGATGATAGACTAGAAATAATACCACAATATTAATGACATTATTTTCGTTTTCTTCTTTATAGTTTTCTGTGTTTTTATATTTAGCAATAAAAATTCTTTACCTTTAGGAATTTTAGAAGTTACTTTAAAGTACATTATGTCTTCATTTTGGAATAGCAACTTGAAATGGAGAATTGTTTATTTTTGAGAACACGCAGCTAGATGTCTTGATCATGGGTATTTGGGGAAATGTCATGCTTACTTAGCAATCCCTAGTCTCCCTTGTGGGACTTGCACCTTGTGGAATAGCACACCTCTAAGGAGATCTTACCGAAGGAACAAAGAGTAAAGACATTCAGAGGAGGGCTCCTCTGAAAGGGAAGGGAGAAGGTAAACTCTCATGTTTCTTTCATGTTCAAGGTAAGGAACTTGGTTCTTCAAGATTTATTTTTATTGTTTTTGACACACAGAGAGAAAGAGACAGACAGACAGAAAGAAAGAAAGAAAGAAGGAGGAGGGCCCAGAGTAGTCTCCATAGTTGCATATCATTGGTTTTTCCACATAGTTTCATTCCACAGGTGGGCGCGGGGCTGCACAGGGCAGGAATTGGGCCAGGGTCTCACCCCAGTGAGAACTGAACTGGGGGAACTCCCCAGTTCAGCATATGGGTCCGCACGGGCCGGGGCCAGGATTCAATCCTTGGTCCCCAGGGCTGCAAAGTGAGCGCTCAACCCACTGAGCCATCCCGGCTTCCCAGAACTTGGTTCTTGTAACCATTCTACCAACAATTTTCCTGTTAAGTATAAGTGTTCGGCTTTAGCTTAAAATTTGACTTTTCTTTAGATTTTGCAATGAAGATGCTAAGAGACATTAATACCGACAGTGTTTAAAGCCAGAAGCATTCACCACATTTCTTTTTTTCAAGTGAGGGAGGTGTAGTGTAGTGGAAATCAGTACAAAGTTCAAAAGAGAGGTTTGAACACAGACAGACCTGAAATCCCAGCTCAACCACTTGCTAAGCATGAAATATTAAATAACTTCTTACACTTCAAAGGGCCAGTTTTCTTACCCATAAAATGGAGATAATAGTAATATCTACCTCAAAGGTTATTGTTAGAATTAAATGAGTTAATATGAGAAAAGGACTAAGGATAGCTGGCTCAGAAACAGTGCTCAATGAACAGAATTTTTGTTGCCCAAGTGAATCTGTTGAATGAAAGTCTAATATTCTACAGCACACCTGTGCTCTAAATCAAATGTTGAAGTTTATTTCAAATTCAAAATTTAATTTATTCTAAACACAGAAGTGATACGATAAAAAGCTTCCATTTGTTGAATTAAAAATCCTATGGAATTGCTAATCCTCAGCTAATCATCATCCACAAACTCAGTACAAGGTTTCATGCTGAGTCACCCTCATAAGAACCATGGGGATGAAAGCATTCTGCAAGAAGAATAATGAACGAACCATGAGATTTTAAATTAAATCACCAAATTTTAGAGAGGAAAAGTATGTAACAAGTGAAAATGACTTATAGCAAGACTAATCACATACATCTTTAACTTGTCCAGGAAAACTGGAATGGAGCAGGTTACTATGAAATTGGAACTATTAAGGATTTAACAAGTATTATTTTCATTTAATCCTGACAACCCATGAAATATGTATTATAATAATCCCCATTTTGCAGGTGGGGAAATTAAGGTTTAGGAAGTATGTAATTGATACAAACACTTACAAAATTGCTAAGTGGTAGAATTAGGATTCCATTTATCATGCTGTACTGAATAACTAAAGCTCCAAATGATAAACTCTGCAGTGTGATTATAATTATAGAGAAAACCAAAGCAAATGGCAATATTAAGAAAGTAGGATAAGTACTCTCCAGATATCTTTTTAGTTTCTATTTTAGTTAAAGAATTCTTAATGTGTGTTTAATTTGCAGTACTACCAAAGAGGAGCTATCTTTACTATAAGGATTATCAGAAAATATTTTTTAAAAAGTAATTAATAGAAACAGGAAAAAAGAAAACAATCTTCTCTAGTTCTCTGTTCAAATGTTATTTAGCAATATATGAATCTCTGATATGGATTTGAGGTCTTTTCTTATGTTCTTCACAATTCTCCTCCTTTTTATACATGAACCCTTAGTTTAAATCAACTAAATTCCAAATATATGAGTTGTGCAAAGGAATATTTTTTTTTCTCTACTTAAACTCTATTACTCTTCCATCTTTCCCCCAGATATATTGGGTTGGACCAATAATAGGAGCTGTCCTTGCTGGTGGACTTTATGAATATGTCTTCTGTCCAGATGTTGAACTCAAACGTCGTTTTAAAGAAGCTTTCAGCAAAGCTACCCAGCCAACAAAAGGGAGCTACATGGAGGTAGAGGACAACAGGAGTCAGGTAGAGACCGACGACTTGATTCTAAAACCTGGTGTGGTGCACGTGATTGACATTGACCGAGGTGAGGAGAAGAAGGGGAAAGACCCATCTGGAGAGGTGTTGTCTTCAGTATGACTAGAAGATGGCACTGAAAGCAGACAAGAACCCTTAGAACTATCCTCAGATTTCCTTCCGCCCATTAAGGAAACAGATTTGTTATAAATTAGACATGTGCAGGTTTGTTGTTTCATGTCATATTACTCACACTAGATAATATTTTATTTACCAAGGAGGAATGGAAGAAACCTATTGTGTGAATTCAAAATCTAAACAAGAAATCATTTTAAAGTCTCCTCAAAGCAAATGTGTATCTAGTTTATCTAGTTGCCATCCTTAATAATCAATTTAAAATGTGTACCAAATTTTAGTTAAGTCTTGCCTGACAAAATATAGATAAATCTATCAACTCATTTCTCCACTACCATAAAACTGGTATCACTAATCCTCAATTGAGTATTTATTACACTAAACCAGGCTTATTAATGGCAGAAGAGTATGTCACAGAGTAATGGACGCTCAAGAGAGGAAATATAACAAGCTTTTTTATGAGCAATCCTTTATTTACTCGGCAAAAGAATATTAACAAGGGTCATTGCTAATAAATTATTTCTACTTACCTTTCAAATACCAACTTTTAACCTGAATTCCAATTCATAATATTCCATTCTCCTCCTCAATGCCCAAAGCAACGCAGAACTAAAACCCAGAGATTTGAAGAATGTCCAAAAACCCTATGTATATGTACATGTACATGTATATATTCCACCTAATAAGACATCCAGATCATAAGGGACATTTATTCAGATTCAGGACAAACAGTTTCATAAGGTCTTACAAGGGTGGGGATGGGGGGATTATTGTCATACAAAAATCATAAGGAAAAAGGAAATCTGAATTATGGTATCAAATAGTTGATCTGTTTTCAGTGCACATCCTCAAATATACCACATGTGGTTAACAATTGAAGCTTTTAACCACTTAACCACTTTGCTTATTTTTTTTAATTTATTGAAAAACTGGGGGGGTTTGTTTGTAACTTTGGTTGTCTATATTTAAATATTAGCTGAGACGTATTTTTGATAACAAGAACATAGCTAGGTGGGTCTTGACTTTTTTGTTGATTATTAAGCTCTGTCCATTCTAGAAGATATAAATGGTCCTGCCCAGTCCCAATATCTGACACTCCCTCACTTCCCTTGGAATTATTTGGCTATCTTCACTGTGCATGTGATGATATTTTAACACATTAAAATGAATGAGAGACAAGGAATAACACGGGTGCAAAATAAAAGAGGACATCAAAACATTCTGTATTCAAAGCTAACTAGATGACCAATCTTTCATTTGTAGAATATTGTAAATAACCCAACACACTTTTAAAATATTTTCATTACTAACTCATCTATTTGTCAAAATAGTTTGTTTTTCAGCACTGTTTTTGCCGTATGCCAGTAGAATGGTCTCTGGAAACCCCAGTTTCTGTCATCTTAGCTGTCTAGTCGATGCTTTATCTTAGACAAAGAGCTACAAATGTCCATTTCACTGAACACAAGCTAGTAGTAAAACAAAAACCTATCACTGCAAAGAGCAGCTTGTAAATAGCTGATAATCAAGGGCTTTCTTCTCTGACGCACAGTTCCAACCGTGCGCCACTTTCCCCTGTTAATGGCGTTTGTGTGTCTGTGGCAGTGAGATAATGGACCACTATTAAACCTGATGCCCTTCGGTGCTAGAAAAGTGATGTGCGAGAATCATCACACCAGTGTTGCTCCCAGGAGTGCCACTGGCATTTTTTACCGCAGGTACCCAAATCACAGGCCCTTTTCTCCAGGGTGTGGCCAACCACACCCTCCACCCATGATGTGAATTGCTTCCTGTTTGGAGCAATATCAGTAGGAACTAGGATGCAATTCTAAGGATGGTTTGTACCCATCTTTTCAACCATTAGCACAATATACCACTAAAAACTAAAACCTGGTGGTGGCTCAGCTCAAAAGATAATGCCACCATCGGCAAACATGTCAGTTCAAAAATAGGTTTAAGTTAACAAGGAAAAGTTAAGCAGATCTTCCCAATATGCTTCTAACTTACCAGCTCAAAGTCATTTTTATTCAGCCATATGTTTCACTTCTTACAAATCACTTTCCCACTCACTTCCAGTTAAACCATTCAATACAAGTTCTTGTTAATGTTTAAAAAGCATCATGGTATTTTCATACTTTGTTTTCCAGCAGCTAACAGAGTACATAGCACATAGTGGGTATTCACAACAAGTGGTAGTGAAGAAAAAGATAAGTACATTTCATTTGGGATGTAAGAATATGAATAATTTTCTTTTAGTCTTTATTTTGCTCAAAGTTTAATAAAAACATGATTTCGAGGACTGCTAAGAGAAGGCAATAGGAATGTAAAAACCATAAAATATAGTTGTGCATTCTACTATTTTGGAGGCATGCAGTGAATGAAAGCTTTATCACTTCTTTTTCTTGCATATGAGACAACATCTTTTGTATTTCACTCAAGGCTCTGCCAGTAAAAAGTAATGAAATTGTACCTTTCTAATGACATCTATGCAGCAGGGGTCTATTGCCTTGTGGATGGCACCAAATTATCCAAATGTATTAGGAGACAAGGGCTTTTTCCTCTAATCCCTTCTTATTAATGAAGTGCCTCGTGCTGCTCCCAAGAGAGTGCCACTGACAGAGATATAGAAAAGAGATCAGAGAGAAAAGAACTGGAAGGACATAAATGAATCATACCCAGCCAGGAAACAAAACCAACTGTCTCTTCCCTAAGGAAAAGCACAACAAGCACCCCAAGATTGCAAGGTGGACCCAACCCTGAAAATGGATAGAGTTTGTCAAAAGAGTTCAAAGGGTAACAGTTATTTCTTACGTTTTCAGGAATTTCTTAATAATTTGGGGCCCAGAACTTAAATGCATGTTTTTGCTGTTGAAGAGGACATTTTCTTCAGAGTCCTAAACTTTTACCCAGGAAGGAACTATTTTATGATACCTAAAGAGTTGCCAAAAGTTAAGATTCCTACACTTTGTTTAAGCCATTTAAAGCTTTTTTTGGGGAAAGCTGGGATGGCTCAGCAGGTTAAGTGCTCCCTTTGCGGGCCCAGGGACTGAGGATTGAATTCCCACCTGGGCCCACATGCTGAACTGGGTTGTGCCCCCAGTTCAGTTCTTGCAGGGGTCTATGAGGGAGGCTCCCGGGCCAGTTCCTGCCCTGCGCAGCCCCACACCCACCTGTGGAGCGAAATTATATGGAAAACTAAAGCTGTCAACTATGGAGACTGCTCTGGGCCCTCCCCTTTCTCTCTGTCTGTGTGTCTCTGTCAAAACACAATAAAAATAAATCAATAAAGTTTTTTTTAAATAAATTCTTACACTATTTTCTGGCCCTTTTCCAAAGGCAGTTGATAGATGCTAGCTAGAACTGCCCCCATTCTTGAAGATTTTACAAGAAGATCAGAAATATTTAAATAAAAAAATGATGGAATTAAGCTGTGTGATTAACTATTAAAGATCTGATTCCAAATAACACAGAATATTCTTCCTAGGCCGTGAAACCAACAACTCACTTACTGGTTTAAACTCCAAAATGAACAGGAAAATTCCAAAATAGAGTAGTAACTTCAAGTGTTATTATAAATTAATTGTGACAAGGTCCTTTGTTGTAACATGTTGACATTATTTCTACATGTTGTGCACATTTGACAGAGAAACTGCCTATGTGATAACTGAAGATGATATTGGGAGTTTAATAAACCATCTTATCAAACAATATAAAGCCAATATAAATTCTCACTATAAGCACAATAGACTATATAAATTCAGAATATTTTTTAGCTGGAAGTAATTATATTTTTTATATGTTTCTGGCACCAAAATTATCAGGAAGATGTGCAAAGTTACTATCTGCAAAGGTTAACAAAACTCATGATCTTTACCACAAATTTTGTGCTTACATTGGTATTGTCATACTTTACAGATCACCTCAAAACAGCAATAACTTTTGAAACCCATAATTTTTTTAAATACGTGGAAGACATTTAATTCAGTCCTCAAAAGCTGTGGGTGGTCACTTTTGTAAATGACTATAGCTTATACAATACGTATCAGGGGAAGCCAGGATGGCTCAGTGGGTTGAGCACTCACTTTGCAGCCCCCGGGGTCTCAGGAGTGAATCCGTGCCCCAGCATATATGGACCCATATGCTGAACTGGGATGCGTTTCCCATGTGGAAGGCCCCCATTTCAGTTCTTGCCAGGTGAGCTTCCCATGTGGGAGCCCCCAGCTCAGTTCCTGCCCTACAAAACCCTGTGCCCATCTGTGGAATGAAACTATATCAAAAACCAATGGCGTATAGCTATGGAGACTGCTCTGGGCTCCCCCCCCCCCTCTCTCCTGTCATAAAATAAAATAAAATACATATCAAATAAATATTATACAACATGGGCAATACACATTAAATTTAAGAACAGTTATATGGTTACCCATGAGTGTTAAAATTGTAGGAGCTGGGATACCAGGATAGCTCAACAGGTTGAGCACTTGCCTTGCAACCCCAAGGTCCAGGGATCGAATCCCAGTCCTGGCTTGTGTAAACCCACATTCTGAACTGTGACATGCAACTGGTAACTTCAAGGATGGCTGCAAAGGTTCTAGCCTCCCATGAGAGAGGCCCCCAGTTCAGTTGTGTTCCATGTATTCCCACATCCACCTGTGTGGAGTAAAACTATGTAAAAAAAAAAAAAATGATGATGATGTTCAACTATGGAGACTACTCTGGGCCCTACCCCTTTCTCTCTGTCTCTCTCTGTCTCTCTCACCTTTTCTCAAAAACAATAAAATAAATCTTTTTCAAAATAAAATCTAGGAACTAGAAAGGATACCTAATTTAT
Organism: Craseonycteris thonglongyai; assembly: GCA_004027555.1. Lineage (NCBI taxonomy): Eukaryota > Metazoa > Chordata > Mammalia > Chiroptera > Craseonycteridae > Craseonycteris > Craseonycteris thonglongyai. The sequence continues at coordinate 31,600 of PVKE010003444.1, forward strand.
ATAACCCATTGGAATATATTTCTAAATTCTCTTCGGGATTAAATAAACAGGAAATTTATGAAAATACATAAGCAATTATTTATCACTTTTATGACCCAAATCACAATTAAATTGTAATTCATGATAAATTGGTTAGAATAAACTGAACATATGGTTAGAATCACAATTATTTATTAACTGAATTGTTCTTCCAACTTTAGAGCTAATATTAAGGAGATTTAAACTGTAATATTTGGAATAATCCATTAAAGTATTAGCATCATGGGTGATTTCCATGAATTAAGTTGTATCCCATAATACTAAATTTGTGCAAATAAACTTTTTGATGTTTTAAAAGGTAAGCATTGTGTTTGATGATGTTTGAAAAGCTATTCATAGCTTTTGAAAGTTAGATCTCAGGAGCATCATTTAGACTGACCAGAAGGTTTAGATGTGAGTATAGCCAACACCAAATAAAGTCTTGGTGGAATCCATATAACAAAATATTTTTTGAGAGCCTGCTGAGAGAGTATACACTGTGGGAGGCTCCAACATACAGTAGATATGGGGTTTTCCTGGGCTTAATTCTAAATGTCCATATGTATGCAAAAGAGGCCATTGAATATCCGCTATCATTATAGTGAGTCAAAAAGAGAAGACCTAAACAACTGTGACTTAAATGAGGCCAGTATTGGCAAATACATGTCCTTAAGGCATTTGGAAGCTTCTGCCCACCTTGGCAGATGGATAAAATAAGTACAATAAGTAGCAGTTTACTTCATGGATTTTTGGTTTGAGCGGTTCCGCAATTTTGAGAGGTTACAGACCCTCAGGGAAGGATTGAAGCCAATCATTTATGTAGTGCACCCATCCAGACGTCCTCAAACTTTTTAAGCAGGGGGCCAGTTCACTGTCCCTCAGACCGTTGGAGGGCCGAACTGCGGGCCCGGGACGAGTCGGCTGCTAAGCAGGACAGGCAGCGGCGGCAAAAACACCCGGCGGGCCGGATAAATGTTTTCGGCGGGCCGCACGTAGCCCACGGGCCGTAGTTTGAGGACGGCTGGCACAGCCCATCAGATGAGTAGTGAATGATGCCTTAGGAGCCAGGTGGATATAAACCTCTCTTACAGCATTTGTCACATTGTAGTGTAGGTCTATCTTCCCTATTAAGTACTAAACTCTTCAAAGGCTAAGACTTTGTGATATTTATTCTGTGTTCTACCCCCACCCCCTAGCATGGAGCACTAAGCTTGACATTTCACTCAAATTCTTGTTGCATGAATGAAGAAAGAATTTAAGGACTATCTTACAATCAGTAGGAAATGCCACAAAACACTGTACTGCGCTCAATCTAGTTGGTTTTTGCTGTTATATAGGTGTGTGCTAAATATTTGAATTATAGTTCTAGTTAGGAGGCTGAAATCAGCTCAAACGTTAAAGAAAAAAAATGCAAAGAATAAAACACTAATTGGATTTCTAAAATCTATACCTAATGTGTAGCCAACAAGACATGTTTTCATTGCTATATTTATACAATGGCCAGATGTTAGATGAAATTTAGCTCAATGAGTATTTTAGCAAGAAAAGTATTTTAACAAGCATGGGAAGCTAGAGATATAAATGTCAGCCTCATTTTAGATAATTATCCTGCTTGGAAAATGTCCAAAACATATGCCAACTGAATTCTTGCTATTTTTTAGTTTTTCCATCTCTTTACTCCTCAGACTTAAGGAGAGAGACATTGAAGACCCTAAAAAGCTGAATTGAGTTCTACTACCTCCACATTTCTAGAAGTCTCTGAGATACCATGACATTGATATTTGCAACTATTGTGCATAGCACAGTGACAGTTTATGGTTAATGCCCAATCAATGCAAGGTGGATGGATGGATCGATAGATGGATGGATGGATGGATGGATGGATGGATGGATGGATGGATGGATGGATGGACGGACGAATGAAACAGTCCAATCTAGAGGTATTAAGTTTATCTCTGAGCAGACAGAAATCACAGCCTGTATTCCTTCTTCTTTTATGAAAGCAGTGGCCAAGGATCAGAATTGTAGAGGAGAAATGAATGGGTTAGAATGACCAATTATGAATATATACATATACATATATACTCATAAAGTCATATATACTGTATATGACTTTAGAATTCATAAATATTATTTTTGTTCATTTAAGGTAAGTATTATTATAATTCTCATTTCCAAACATGAGGAAATTAAGTGTCAAAGATTAAGTAACTTATCCAAAATTATACCTAGTGCACAAGCAAAAACTGGAAGCTGCAGTCCAGTTAATCCCAATCCTGTATGTCATTCCCCTAATCACACAGTTATCCTACTCATCTACCATCTGAATTTCCCAACAACCACATTTCCTTAAGTGAAGAGAAATATATCCTGTCCATATCATAGGAAATTTTTTTGTACAACACCAACAATGGGCAATAAATTAAGTACTACAGATCTGGAGTAAATATTACAGACCTTAGAAAAGCTCTCAAATAAAAGATTTGAGTGCTACAATGCCTTTACTTTAGGATACTATGAATAATTTAAGAAATTTTTTATTGATTTTTTTTTTTAGAGAAATATTATTAAGACACTATTTAAAATGTGTTTCATTTGGTCCAGAAAAGAGAGTTGAGGCTTAATTATAAAGTTAGTGATATGGTTGACCACATTTCAATAATAATAATAACTTTCAATTACTAAACACTTACTCTGCACCAGACATATACTTTGTACTGTGTACTCTTTTCTCACAGAAACTTTATGAGATAGCTATTCTATTATCCCCATTTTACAGATGAGGAAACCAAGATCTAAGAAGGGTAAATATCTTGTTCAAAGTCAAATAGCTACCAAATGGTAAAAATGGGATTTAGACCCAGGGATTATATCCATAGACTGTACTCTTAGCCACTGCCCTTTATTATCTCTTACCTCTGATGCTATAGGCTTCCAGTTCCAATTTTCATATCTGCTTTTTCCCAGCCTTTGACTTTTCATATCCGATAGAGATTGAAGTGTGTTTGAACCTCTCAGTTGTTACCGACTTAACCTCTGATTATCATTTTGGCCACCTCTGAAGGAAGATTTAAATATTCAAGTGCAAATGCCACAAAGATAAATCAGCTGAACTTATAAAATATTCTTTGAAAGGGACTTTGACCAGCTAAACTCTTTTTTTATTAAAGAGGGCATGACAGAAACCTCTTAGACAATATACCTTTCACTTTTTAGCTCAAATTTCCTGGTTGATCTTTATCAAATTTGACAATTTCTTCTTGCCCTTCATGGAAACAAATAATATGTATCCTAATTCTTTTTTATCTATTAGTCATCCAATCAATATACATACTTGAGTATTTACTTTTTTCAAGGCTGTATTGAAATTTTTAATAAATTGCATTTATATAGTAAATATTTATTTTATTTAAATAAAATAAAATTTTAGTAAGGGAATCAATAAAATGGAGTTTAGTAGTAATCTGAGATAGTCTATGATGACTTACCCTAAGTCAGCCAGTAAAGTTTACAGGGAATAGATTTTAAAAATTAAGTAAAGGTATTTTTGAGTGGGCCAAGTTGTAATACTGTCACAGTGGCAACAACTTTGGGAAATAATGGTATAAAATAACCATTACCAGTACTTTCCCTTTATTTTAATAAGAAGAGAAACATTTTCATTTATAAAACAGAACTGAATACATCTAATACCTCCCTGTTTCTAAAGTATAACATTGTAGACTAAGTCCTCAAATATGAGGTCTGACAACTAAGTTCAAAAACTTGCCACCATGCATTTACATTGGCAGAACTGTACAAACATCTCAGTAAGGTTTCATAACCTTGGTATATCAGTGTCTCACAGCTGGTTTTGTATCAACATGTGGTGGTGTCTTGCTGAATGGTAGTCATTATTGTTGTTGAGTGTTTTTGTTTGCCATCACAAGAATGTCAGAGCTTAAATTAGAGCAAAGAACAAACATGAAATTTCTCGTTAAACTTGGTGACAGTGGAAGTGAAATCAGCGACATGTTAGTTCAAGTTGATGGGGATAATGCCATGAAGAAAATGGCAGTGTGCAAATGGACAAACATTTTTCTGAGAGGAGAAAATGCATCACTGACGAGGAGAGGTCAGGGTAGCCAGTAACAAGCAGAACTGACAAAAACATAGCAAAAATTGAGTTGTGTGTCAAAATCATCAGCTGACTATTTAAAGCATAGCAGACCAAGAAATATCAATAGAGAAATGGGTAGAAAAATCTTCACTAAAAATCTTAAAAATCTGAGGAAGCCAGGATGGCTCAGTGGGCTGAGCACTCACTTTGCAACCCTGGAGACCAAGAATCGAGTCCCAGCCCTGGCCCGTGCAGACCCATGTGCTAAGCTGGGAGGTACCCGCAGTTCAGTTCTCCCCGGGGCAGGACCCTGGCCCAGTTCCTGCCCTATGCAGCCCTGCCCACCTGTGAGGTGAGGCTGTGTGGAAAGGCCAATGATGTGCAGCTGTGGAGACTGTTCTGGGCCCTCCACCTTCTCTCTGTCTTTGTCTCTGTATCTCTCTCTCTCTGTCAAAAACAATAATAATAAATCTTTTTTTTTTTAATCTTGGTATGAGAAAGGTGTGTACAAAAGCATTGCAAAGGAGCTCACTGATGAACATTAGCAAAGGAAAATCAAAGTTTGCCAAGACCTTTCGGAAGGCAAGACAATTTTTTTAGCTGTGTTATCACTGGTGATGAAACATGGGTGTACAATATGACCTGATACACAGCGTCAAAGTACACAATGGAAGTCAGCCAATTCTCCAAAACCAAAAGAGTTCTGTCAGTCCAAGTCAAGAAATCAAAATGATGTGATAACCTTTTTTGATGTCAGAGGGATTGTTCATTACAAATTTGTACCAACTCGACAGTCAACCAAGTTAACTATTTGAAAGTGCTGAAAAGGCTGTGTGAAAAACTTAGACAAAAACGACCTGAAATTTTTGCCAACAACTCATGGTTCTTGCATCAAGACAACGCACCAGCTAACATGGCACTGTCTGTGACAGAGTTAGACAGTAAATAACTATTGGGACACCCTCCTTACTCACCTGATCTGGGCCCCAATGACATTTTTCTTATCCTAAAGAGAAAGAAAATATTAAAAGGAAGACATTTTGATGACATTCAGGACATCAAGAGTAATATGACAATAGCTCTGATGCACATTCCTGAAAAAGCGTTCCAAAATTGCTTTGAAGGGTGGACTAGGCACTGGCATTGGTGCATAGCTTCACAAGGGGAGTACTTGGAAGGTGACCATAGTTATATTCAGTAATGAGGTATGTAGCACGTTTTCTAGGATGAGTTCAAGAACTTATTATTAGATCTCACAGTTTACTCACATGCTCAGAAAACAAAAATCTTTAAAAATATATAAATGTACAGCCAGTGACTACACAAAATTATTTGTTTAAATTTTGGAACCCCAAAGGGGAAATAAATAAGAAAAAGGAAGAGAAGGTGGAAGAGAGAGAGAGGAAGAGAGAAAAAGAAGGAAGTCAGGATTCCCTCAGTAGCAGCAAAGTGAGTGGAAAGGGGCTCCCAGCATTCTTGGTCCTACCCAGTGCAAGAGTTGCTAAGACAGCAGTTGACCTAGAAAAGCCCCTGTGCTAAATCAATGTGTTCTTATCATCCCATATTGTAACTAGTGCCCCAAATAAAACTGTAGTCCGTACTGTCTTCAATGAACTTTAGTCCTCATCTCAATTTTAACTGTCAAAATGTCAGGTTAAAGAGAAACAGACTCTGCCCATGGACTAAAAGAACACTACAACTTGATTGTCAGCAATAAATACAGGATGAAAACAGGATCTTCCATGTTCTCTCAAGAAATCTAGCCTCTAAAATTTACTTCCTTAAAAAGGAAATATTATGAACCTAAATGTCAGCACATTGGCTCCTGGAAATGATACATTGTACTAAGCTACTCCAGGATTGCAATGTCAAAACTTATCATCAAAAATGTAAGTTTCATCTTGTTTCAAAAGCTGATCTTATGGAAACAGTCATAGAAGAACTGAAGAGTGAGAGCAAAAGAGATTTTTTTAGTGACCTGCAGCAAGGAAGGTTTGAGAAAAATCCAGCCTTCCTCAGTTGAGAAAAATTCAGCCCTGTGGTATTGGTACATTGTAGTTAAATCATTCATATTCTTTGAACTCTAATAAAAAATTCTCATCAAACAATGATGACATTTTCATCTCATCAAAATTTAATCACAAGAGAATTGTAATTCTGATTTGCTTCACCTCAGTTCAAATTGAAAATAATTGCCAGACATCACTTTAATTCTAACCATTACATCCCTTCTTACATGTTCCCCTTCACATTATTATAGCTCATTTTGTTTTCAGAGATATGTCATTTTTTCCATTATTCAAGCAGTTTTTAAAAAACTTTGTCACCTACTTACAAATAGTAAGGGCACTTAAGGCTTATTTTTAAAAGCATTTGAGATCACAAATTAACATGAGTGGAAGATGTTTCCTTGAAACACTGAGAGACACCAGGGGTAATAAATTCTGATTATGGAATTGTTTGATACTAGAAAAACACTTAACTGCTTGAATTGATTTTCTTTTTTTTTTTTTCTTAGCAACCCCCAGAATAATGGGCTTAAAATGCACAAAAGCAAAGAGGTAAATACAAGCTTGTTTCATTTTCTTCCATTGAGCTTTTGGAGGAATAACTCTGCTTTAATTGTTAAGTGTCCTGAGATCTAGGCTGAGAAGTTGGAGCAAATTTACCCCAACTGAGACAGAGAGAGGCCGCTCCTTCCTGGGGATGGCCAATGAGTCCTAACCCCTACATCCAAGGATATATGAGAAACTAACAGCAAAATCTAAGAGGATTGTGTGATTTGGGATAAAATGTGTGTTGTATTTTCTGTTTTCCACAAAGGACATTTATAACTGTCAGAATCAGAAGGGGGCAAATGAGTGATACTCATACATTTAAAGAGACCTAAGAGGTCTAACTGAAATATATGGATCAGAGGGTGGGGGATGTGTTTCATAGATTCTCTATCTTTTTGTTTATTTGTTTGTTTGACTGTCCTCAGAATTGATTATATTCTGGAAATAGAAAATTTTGTTGCCAGGCATTTAGTGAGCTTTTCTAATCAGTAACTTCGATCTTTCAATTCTGGCATATTTACTTCAATTGTTCCTTACATCTTAACTTTTTTCCATTTTTGTCTTGTCTCACTTCTAGAGCTCCTATTGTTTAAATATTTCATATCCTGTATTATATCACATGCTTTACTCAGATATCTGGCAATCCTTGGCTAGTTGTCTGCTTACATTTAAGTGTGGAAAGCAAGTCTTCCAAACACAATAGTGGGACTTCTCAAATGTGAACTTCACTGTAGGATAGTTTCACTTGACAATTTAGATGAGAAGACATTAATATCACAATCTCTAGGCCTTTGTCCTTAAGCTGGTCAGATTCCCCAGAGAAAGCCCTTCGGTCCCCTGCAAGAAAGGTAAAGATGCAGCTGTTCAATGTCTGAAACTGAATGTGAGAAGGAGGCTGGGGGATGATCTCAGCATCCGGTAATGTGTACATTTCATTCATCTCCTATTGTCCATGTGAAAAATGAGTGTTCTCCTCCCTCAACAGAGCCCAGTTTCTCTCTCTAGAAAAAATAAACCCTCCATATCTTGCCAGTGTTGTTGGTTGTCAAATTGGGAAAGTGCTCTGGGAATTTGACTGCTTCAAAAATGAAATTTCAATCAAGTCTGCTTATTTTAGTCTTTCTAACTATCTGACTCCTACAAGTTCTGGGTAGTACCCATTCCTGAGCTGTGAATTCTAAGTAAATTGAGTCGAATTTTATCTTACTCTACATTAGCTTAATTCTTTACCACTTATTCATCTGCTTTCCAGATCACAAAATGTAGTTGTTGCCTCTTTCTTTTTTTTTTTTTTTTTTTTTTTTTTTTTTTTTTTTTTTTTTTTTTTTTTTTTTTTTTTTTTTTTTTTTTTTTTTTTTTTTTTTTTTTTTTTTTTCTGTTTTTCCTATCCTTTGGGGCTTAAGACTTTTTTAAATCACTTTAGAATTGTTTTATGGGGGAGAATGCTCAGTATGGTAAGTAGATAAATGCTGCACTTGCCTCCTCAAGTGACCACTTCAAAATTACAACTAAGTTACAGAACAAACAACTTGGGGAGCCATCTGAAGTCTAGCTGAACAGAAATTGTATACCTAAGGATATAAAGCAGAAGCCACATGGGGACTAGTAGGAGGACCAGAAACTTGAAATGGGCTGGCCCCCAAACCTCCATGCGGCAGTTGAAAATTGGGAGGGAGACCTCAGCCACAGAAGTTCTCCACAGAGGAGTGAGGGATACTAGCCCCACACCAGGCTCCCCAGCCTGAAGTACTGGGGTCTGGAAGAGGAACCTCCACATCTGGCTGTGAAAAACAGTGGCAATTCCAACCACGTGGGTGGGGCAGCAGGCTTCAGAGAGTCTCAGCTTTTTGTGGAGCTACACAAGACCTGGTACTGGTGGCAGCTGTCCCTGGTTCACAGCATGGACTCCCACACATCAGCTCTAGTACATGCCTCAACCAACCATGGATTGCTTTGCAGCTCCTACCAGATAGTCTCTGGCTGGTCCCAGGCAGTGGCTGACCTGGGCCTCCACCAGAGCCCCTCCCAAGTCCCAGACTCCACATACTGGGAAGCAGGCTTCAGACCACAGCAGAGTACCACCCAATTAGCCCTACAAGTGGCTCACACAAAAGTAGTTTTTACAAAGTAGAATAGCATAAACATTATAGTCATTAATATTGTAGTAACTATGTATGGTGTCAGATGGGAAATTTATCAATGTGGTCGCTAGGAGGCAGTGTGGGAGGCAAGGTGAAAAAGGTAAAGAAAATAGTAAGTACAAATTGTTAGTTACAAAATAGTCATGGGCATTTAAAGTAAAGCATAGGAAATATATAAGGGTTGTCTGGAAAATATTCAGCTATTCAATATAATGAGAATGGTTACATGACTGAATGCTTTCTGGACAGCCCTTGTAGTCAATAATGTAAGAATAACAATGTAATAGTGCTAGATGGGTACTTGACTAGTCAGGGGGATCACTTCTTAAATTATATGAATGTCTAACAACTATACTGTATGCCTAAAATTAATATAAAATCACATTGAATTGTCAAACAAATTAAATATAAATAAATATATGCCCACTGACCAAATCTTTTGTTAATAAAGTGAAATACTGCAAAAAATAATTGTTTGTGTAAGAATCAAATGTGTTAAGGTGTATACTCTGCCATCTTTGCATAGAAATTCTCCAATATTTCTGCTCTTTTTTTTGATATTACTTTCTCTGAACCCCCTCGAACCTACGTTAGGTGACTGTTACATCTTCCCTCTTAACACCCTGTGCTCCTCCCATCAGACATGTGGATGTGGGTGTGGAGGGAACCAAGTCACAATTTTATTTATTTTTTTAATTTTATTGTTAAATTTATTGGGGTGACATTGATTGGTAACAATTAGATAGTTTCCAGATGTACAAATCTACATTACATCACCTATGTATCGCATTATGTGCTCACCACCCAGAATCAGCTCTCCTTCCATCACCATATATCTGGTGTCCGCTCCTGCTTCCCCCTCCCGCACTCTCCCTCCCCCTCCTCCCCTTTCCTCAGATAACCACCAAACTATTGAGTGTGTCCATAGGTCTTTGTGTCTTTGTTATCTTACACCTGTTAAAATGGCTATGAATCAACAAGACAAGGGATAACAAGTGCGGGAGAGGCTGTGGACAAAAAGGAACCCTCATACACTGCTGGTGGGAATGTAAACTGGTACAACCACTATGGAAGGCTGTATGGAGATTCCTCAAAAAAATTATGAATGGAATTACCATATGACCCAGCCATCCCTCTCCTGGGTATCTACCCAAAGAACCTGAAAACCTTAATCTGTAAACATGTCTGTACCCACCTGTTCATCGCAGCACTGTTCACAGTGGCCAGAACATGGAAACAACCAAAATACCCTTCAATAGATGACTGGATAAAGAAGATGTGGTACATTTACACAATGGTATACTACTCAGTGATAAGAAAAGATGAAATACTGTCATTTGTGACAACATGGATGGACCTTGAAACCATCTTATCAAGTGAAATAAGTCAGACTGGAAGAACCAGGAAACATATGACTTCACCAAGTCACAAACTTATTTTTGTCTCTTTCTGTACCTTTAAATTATCCAATGGAGATCATCTTCTCCAGTCCCTAGAAAGAAATTGGCAGATCCCCATGGTTTTCTGCTTGCTCACATAAAAAAAGCCAGTCTTATGATCACTTTAATGCACAAAACCAGAGTTACTCACTAGACTGTCTCCTGACCAAAACACTAAGCACTTCCTCAATCTTCAAAGTTAAGAATGCTCCCTCTCCCCTCCATGAGGCCTGCTGGGAGCTGCCTGACTTCCAGGAAAAAGGTGTGACCAGCTTCTGCTTCCTCAGTCCCTGCCCTCCTCCTTCTTTCCCCTTCAATAGTGGCTCGTTCAGCTGTAGGCAGAGCGGAAAGTAAGCAAAAAGAATTGCCAGATTTAACAACTAAATATACTGGTTGAGTGGCTTTGAGCTCTCTAATCTGGCAAATGATTATTGCTGGCTCCCTCACAGGTTGTATTTTCTGTTCTGGTTTGTTCGTTTATTTGTCTGTTTGTTTGTTTTTAATTCTTTGGGATTTCCACCCCTAGGGACTACTCATCTGCAAGTCTCAAGATGAGCTGAGGAGGTTGTATGCCATCTCCCAGGCCTGCAGTCAGCCCTCACCACTGGTTCACAATAGAAATTAATATCATTCCAGCCTGGCCTTTCCTCCCGTGGGAAACACTCATAGCTCTATTCTGACAAACTAGGCATGGAGGCTGAGCCCTGTGCAGCAGCAAAGCAGCTCATCATCTTTGTGTCACCCTCTAGATTGCCTAAGTAAGAGTTAGACCCCAGCCCAAGGTGACCTCCACTCCTGAAGTGATCATATTCATGGCTCTAGGTGAAGAACGTGGTATACTCTTAACACACTGGCCCTCAGGGTAAAAATGGGGGCTCATAATACCATTTCCTCCAAGGATATTCTCAAATCTTTCTTTCTGCTCTACAGACTCATACGCCCTCATTTGGATGAAGGGACCAAAAGATAAGGAACCAGTTCTAGTATATTTCTTTATAATTATATGTCAAAGAGAACCTGTTCCACATTGACTTTGACTTCTTGTGTCTATTATATCAACATCTTAGTCAAAACAGAGACAGAGAGAGTTCATTTTCAAAATTCTTTTTCACTTGGTTATTTGTCTCCACCCAGTTCATAAAACTCATTGAGGCTACAGGGTCATTGGTGCATCTCCAGAACGCAGCACACACATGGCACACAGACATTAATGTTTAAATATTTATTGAATGATTGAGTGAACGAATTACCATTACTGGCTTTCTACAATGGACTCTTACCCAACAAATAGCTATCAATTATTTCTCCTCTCTCTACCCAGTAGAGGTGTAAGTTTTAGCTTCAACTGATTTGTAAATTAAACAGAAAGAACAGAAATGCAAGGTCTTGAAATAAGTTACCAGTGAAGGTCTTTAACACATCTTTTTCAGAAGATCTTAACATGGAATTACTATCCCCCAATTTCAAGTAATTCAGGGATTGTCCTTGATTAGAAGTCAAACAGAATATCCAACACCATAATTCTTTGAAAGTACAATAGCGTTGTCTCATTTCTATAGAGAAATTGAAACCAGATTAGCAGGACTCTTTTTTGTTCAAGCCAAATTAAACATGAAAAATAAACAAATTATATATTATTCTAAAGTTGTATGATTATTTAATATGAATAGTGGAAAATAATTTAGACTTTTCAAGTACTTCCAGCAGTAATTTTGCAATTTTTCATTGCAAAAGGTAGGGGTTTCCAGCTAAGTTTAAGTAGATCTCAAAGGTACAGGCAGGCCATCCCAGCTGATAAGACACTGTGGTCACACTAACTTACATGTTACCCTCAAGGAAGCCTATCCTCCCCTCAGCCTCAAGGAGGGTCACATGTTTGGCTGCAGGTATGAAAAAATAAGATGATTTCCTCTTAAAACTCAGTCTCTAGGGGAAGCCGGGATGTCTCAGTGGGTTAAGTGCTTACTTTGCATCGCCGGGGACCAAGGATCGAATCCCGGCCCCAGCCCGTGTGGACCCATGTGCCGAACTGGTGAGTTCCCCCAGTTCAGTTCTCTCTCTGTCTCTGTCTCTGTCTCTGTCTCTGTATCTCTCTCTCTCTCTCTCTCTCTCTCTCTTTCTCTCTCTGACAAAAACAATTAAAAAAAAAACTCAGTCTCTAAACAACTACTTTCCAACATTTAATGAAAATTTCCTTTAGTAATATTAAAAAACTTTAGATGTATAATTCGTCCCTCCCCCACCCACCACACACACACATTCCTTCTCTAAAAACAAAACAACTGCAGTAACAACAACCACATATATCTTGGTATTAGGACAAACTTATCCACATAGTATATTCTGGAAAGATTACAATGACTTGGTGAGAAAATAAAAAAGGAAAGAAAAAATGAACCCAATGTAGGCTACTTGCAATACTGGTAATCTCTTGGGATTTGCATTCAAATTTTTTCCACTTTTCAACTGTTTTGAGAAAACATTCCCCAGAGGCCACGTGTTAAGGATCAGGATGTGACTACCAAGAGCCACAATGATGCTGATGACAATAAGCCACAATAGTAAGCATAAGAAATAACTGTGGGGATGGTAATAATCCTGGAGGTGCCATCAGAGTAAAACGTTGCCATGGAAACTGTGCAAGTGGGGGTGGGGGGGCAAGGATATAGAAAATCTTTTACAATGGAATGCTATATTCCTGCAACTTCTGTGAATGAACTCACATATTATATCCTAAAGAAGAGTCAGACAAAGAGCTGCAAACAACTGTGATTATATACAACAGAGTGAAGGGCAAAATGACCCTCTAAGAGCAGGAAGGAGGTTCTGGGGTGATGGGCTGGGATGTCTGCCTTCAGGTCCTGCCTCAGAGAAAGAGCTGCACCTCTTTTTAGAGACAACTCAGACCAGCTGCACAATAAGACTAGACACACACAACACTATGAAAATGTTCCAAGCATGGCATTTCTCTTCCATCTTCAGAGCTGTTCCGACAGCTCAAGCTAAGAGTGCAGCACGTTGCTCCTGAAGGTGTAGAGAGAAATTGTCCAGGACCCAGGACTGAAATGGGAATGAATAGAAAAATCTCCCCCAGGGAAGCCAGGATGGCTCAGCGGGTTAAGAGCTCACTTTGCAGCCCCGGGGACCGAGAATTGAATTCCGGCCCTGGCCCGTGCGGACCCATATGCTGGGAGTGCCCCCAGTTCAGTTCTCACTGGGATGAGACCCCAGCCCAGTTCCTGCCCTGTGCAGCCCCGCACCCACCTGTGGAATGAAACTATGTGGAAAAACCAATGATGTGCAACTATGGAGACTGTTCAGGGCCCTCCCCCTTCCCTCTGTCTTTGTCTCTGTATCTATTTCTCTCTCTCTCTCTCTCTCTCTCTCTCTCTCTCTCTCTCTCTCTCTCTCTCTCTCTCTCTCTCTCTCATCAAAAACAATAAAAATAAATCTTTAAAAATCTCCCCAGCTATTTCTAAAAACATAAAGAAAATGCTGATGCAGAAAGAGGTCAGGAAATCCACCTGGACTGCTTTTTGCACTTGGTAATTCCATCTTCTGGGTATTTTTTGTTTCAAAATATTCATCACAATGTTATGCAATGATCTATGAAATCATTAGGCCATACCCTGGGAAACACTTGCAAAGAAAATTGCCCTCATTTTGGGGGCGGGGGGCGGGGGTAGCCCACCTGTGCAAATGTAAGCTGTGAGATTGCATCAGAAAGCAAATTCATGGAGAAGTTGGCCACAGCAGGAGTGTCAGCCCTGCCAGTCATGGAACCCACCCCACAAGGGGATCGAAAAAAATCTCATTGAATATGACGGCTTCACCAAGCACGACTCACCATAAGCACCCAGAGACTGATGTCTGTAATGACTAGTGAGCTGGCACTTATTTCACAAGAACAGCGTCCCCTCCTCCTGAATTTATACTTTACATTATTATAGAAGACTCTCCATTCTCTTCCCTACCTGTGAGACAATCACTGCTATTCTTCTTTTATTATGTTGAAGAAGAATATGGTAGAGGTAGAGCATCATGGAAGTTGATCTGTTAAGAATATAATAGTTTAAAGTATTCACCTTTTCATTTTGCTCTTTTTTTCGGGAATTGAAGAGGTTAGGTGAATATTATGTGCTTACAGTTTTATAGCTGAAAATGATTAATACTGAGGAAACTGGGAAGCCGATTGGCTCAGAGGGATAAGCGCTCGCTTTGCAGCCCCAGGGACCAATGATCAAGTCCCAACCCTGGCCCATGTGGACCCATATGCTGAACATACGGGAGGCCCCTAGCCCAGTTCCCACCCTATGCAGCCCCCACCCACCTGTGAAATTAAACTACATCGAAAACTGATGACATATAACTATGGAGACTGCTCTGGGCCCTCTCCCTTCTCTCTGTCTCTCTCTGTCTCTGTCAAAAACAATAAAATAAATCTTAAAAAAATATTGAGGAAATCTTCATAATGATACTCGGAGACAGCCATAAACATCTTCTAGTTTCTGAAGCTAGATAGAACTGCATTTAAGTCCCAGCTTTGCCACTTTCCAGCTGTGGGACCTTTATCTTTCTAAACCTTATTTTCCTCCTTCTTGGAACAAGGATGATGAAATCCCTGAAATCACCAGAATAAGAAAAAACCTTCTGAGGACAAGAAGCCACTCCCATTGCTGCAGCCTGGGGAATCTGACAACAAAGAATACGTATCGCCCAATTTGACAATGTTCTTAAATCACAGACCTGGCTTCAGCTTGCTTCTGAAATCTCATGCAACCACCACTTCCTCTGAGTGTCTTCTCGGTGCTAATTTAGAATTCCGCAAAGAATCTAGAACACAACCCTCCTCATCCCTCATCAGTTTTCACATTTATCCCAGGAAGTTGCAGAAGAAACCCCTGAAGTAGTGTAAAACCCGTGTTCAGATATCAAAGTGTTTGCTCTCCAAGTCACTTTGATTGCACTAAAAGCAATCATTCAAAGGACATCTTGTAAGCTGGTATCCCAAACAAACAGACTAGCATGAAACAGGAGTGACTTGAATTCTAAGATATTTTCCCTTGACATTAGCTTTGTAGGAAAGGTTGTGATGCTGAGAAAAAATAAAAGGGAGCAGAGTCACACATACAGTTCGGAATGACTTAAAATTCAAATATACTACTCAGAGGTTAGGAGTTTCACCAGACGGACATGCAGCTACATCTCAGACCTCCTTTCTTTTATTAAGATTCTTATTTCATATACTCTGAAGGCTGATGTCAAGGGGTGAATAAGCACCAGGCTGCCCCTGGGGGAGGTTCAGAGGCCTCCCAGTCAAGGTCGGCCCTATCATTAGACAGAAAGGGAAGTAGCCTAGAGCTGTGAAATATTAGGAACAATGAAAATGTGTAGTGACTCAGTATTCTGTGACTGACTGCAGGCTTGCCGGCACCAACATTTTTCAGTCCACCTGGGGCAGTAAAAGTCTTCATCTCCACCTCTCAATCTAATCAGAGACCAACAGTATTGATCTCCAACATTAAATTACATGGAGGATTTTTTACTTTTATTGTTGAATACAGATATTTCCCATTGTTTATAATGCATATGTCTTCTAGGGAAAAAAAGAACTGGGAGTAATTTGATATACCATGTGTGAGAAATCTTGTACTCAGAGGTATTTTAATACATTTATTTCATTAACTTATACATTTCTATTGCCTGAATAAAACTCACTGATGCCCTCAGACAAGACCAGATTTTAAAGGACTCTATGTTGTAATAATTTAAAGACAAGAGGCATTATCTAAGGGATACCATTCTGTAGGTTGATGCAATAAAGTATGGAAGAGTTGCTCAATGATCTACAAGGACCTACATACTTGATGATAATGATTCAAAACTCCTTTCTCAACCAGCCTCCATCCAACCAGGAAGGATTAACTGGGACTTCCCAACGCCCTCTGCAAAGCATACTGTTGGTTCCCAGAGACCCCCATGTTCACAACTAGTAGAACACTCATTGGTGTGCCCACACAATTCTACCCAGGCTCCTGAGCGGGAAGCTTAGCAAAAGGAAGAGTTTTCTCTTTCTAAATCTAGTGATGCTAGTTGTATTTGTTACTGTAACTATGTAATTTAATTACTATTAAAATTACTATAATTAAAATTAATGTGAATACAAAAAACAAAAGATCTGTTTCTACAAAAACCACATTAAATGTGTTGGTGAGAGAAATAAAAACATGCTTTTATATTAAGTGTGAGCAAGACAACTTTAAAGAATTGAAGGGAAAAATCATAAAAATCTAGAATACTGACCTTAGATTGCCTTGTAATTTTCTATAATTCTCCCTTCACTTATGAAACTGAAGCTCAGCATTGTAAATGATGCTGTATGGGTGTCATTTGTGCATAAGAGCCAATAAATAACATTAATCAGCAGATTCAAACTCAAGGACGAGGTCTTGACCTATTTCACAAGGCTACTGAATTAATATATAATTATGAGTTTCAAGTTTAAATAAAGTCTATAAATGTGTACGCTATTTTTTATGACTCCCTTTTTTAATGGATTTTTTTTTTGATTGATTGATCAACTAAAGATTCTACTTCCGTAAAAGAAGAAGAATGTTATATTACACATGAAAACGGTACTTTGCAATTATATTGTGGTAATTTCTCCTTTCTTCTCTTTTTTCTTTCTTTTGTTTGTTAAATTTATTGGGGTGACATTGGTTGATAACAATTACATTGTTCCCAGGTGTACAATTTTACATTACATTGTCTATGCATTGCATTATGTGCTCACCACCCAGAATCAGCTCACTTTCCATCACCGTATATTTGGTGCTACCTCCCTACTCCTCCCACCCCAGCTCTCTTCTCCTTTCTTATACTGTCAGGGGCATCCTCCCTTTGAGAGATACAGAAATGCTATGGATATCCTTATTAGTGATCTCATCAATAGGATGGCATAAGCATCTGTTTCCAGATCAGACAGCATACGATTCCTTTCTCCACTAAGAGTTACTGTTCTTGTGCCTCTTCCAAGAGATATAATAAAAATAAGATGAAATGTGGTCTTTTAATCTTGGAATCATAAAAGAAATGTTGAGGGACAGGAGCTCAAACCACTCCCAGATGAGATATCACAAGTTGAGAGGTGATAGAGCATATGGCTCTTCATGTGTGAGGCTCCCTCTCGCACAACAATAAAGGAAAATCTCAGACAAGATCAGGGACACTGATTATTGCATTGGTTTAATTTATTATATCTCAGATTCTGGGAAACAAAATGTGGCAACATGCTCCACTCTCTATCTTCATCTGGAAAAGCTGTGACTATTTCTATGTAGACAATCAGAGACTGAGGATATGGCTCTGAGGTTGTCTAGCTGTCACAATGAAAAATGCCCCAGCTGCAAATTGATTTCCAAATTGCCAGTCCTAAAGGGCCTCCTTGAATGATTAGACAACTGAATCAAATCTTGTTATTTTGTAGTTAAGGTAACTGGAGCACGTCAATCATAAATGATCTGATCAGTTTACTCATCAAATAAAAACCTGATTTGTTTGATCTAACATATGTTGCCTTTGTCATTTATATATGTAGTAGTAGTCTCTCAGTTAACCAGCACCATGGGGATTAGTAGATACCTGATAAATATAGTTTCTGTTTGCTTGATTACTATTAAATATAGTAATACTATAATACTATAGTACTATACCCCATACCATACCATAAACTCTGTATTGCCTTGATATTAATATTGAATATAGTAATTAAAAGCAAATTAAGGCAAATACAAACAAACTTAATGTAATACAGTGTTATGATAAAAACAGCTTTGTGACTGCAGTGTGCAATTTTAGTTAAATGGCACTCAATGAACTGTTCAACTTGATTTCACTAACATCTTTCTTAACTTCAAGTGACTTAGAAAAAAACTCACATACACACTTAAAACTGTTACAGTTAGGTGTAGAGAGTTTATTGGGTAGACATTGCACCAGGTTTAAACTTACATATTTGCTAAAAATCGATTTTATTTTAATTTTTATTTAAAGTATTATTTCTTTGATTTTTTTTTTTTTGCCAGTTGCTTGAATTCCTGTTAATGGAGTCTATGTACCAGTGACACATCAGAAAACAAAAAACTGCTAAATAACTATTTTACAACTTTTCCCAATACATGTAATAAAATTCTGGTATAATGTAGTTTGATGTATTCAGATTAGGAACTATCCAGGTTAAACCATGTCTCTGCAAACACCCACTAAACTGTGAATTCTACAATATAGCCTTATTTATTTATTTATTGCCTTCTCTTTAGACTCATCATCTCTTTACATCCCTATCATTCCCCTCGTTCTATTTCATCATCATCACTATAATTATTTTTCTTAACTTTACAGTCTTGGTCAAACTACTCTCCCTGTAAATTCTAAGAAAGATCCACCCTGAAAGGTGAGCCATCTTGAAACCACATGATTAGCATGATCATTCCCTAGATCCCCATAGCCCACTGCCACCAGACACAGTTGTCTTTGTCTTAGCCTCGTTTTCAGAAGAGGTCTTGGAAGCTTGTACTACAGCTCACTGCTGAGAACCGGTAAACCTCAGGGACACCACCAACCCTTCCTTCCCAAAAAGGAGAGAGCAGAGAAATGGCATATGGGCAGCCTGTTTGTTTTTATTTTAAACTCAGAATTTCCCTAGAAAACATGTCATTTCAATGGGAGCATTCCAAGGGAAACCTGAAAGATAAATAAAATTGTGCTCTCAAAAATGTAGGAAAGACAAAGGAGGAAGAGATGGAAAAGAGGGGGAGAGAGAGAGGGAGGAAGGGAAGAAAAAAAAAGATATGGAAAGAAAGTGGGCATTTTTTTTTTTTAAAGATTTATTTTATTGTTTTTGACAGAGGGAAGAGAGACAGGAAGAAAGGGGAGGGCCCAGAGCAGTCTCCATAATTGTACATCATCAGTGTTCGAAACGGTTTCATTCCACACAGGTTCGGGGCGGGAGGGGGCAGTTCAGGGCAGGAACTGGGCTGGGGGCCTCCTGCATGGGAGGCAAACCCCCTTGAGACAGGGGCCAAACTGGAGGGGGCAAGAACCAAACTGGGGGCCTCCCGCATAGGAAGCACACCCCATTTCAGAATATGGGTCCGCAGAGCCAGAGCCAGGATTCAGTCCTCCATCCAGGGTTGCAAAGCGAGCTCTTAGCCCACTGAGCCAACCTGGCTTCCCCGGCATGTTTTCTATAAAGAAATTAAATACTAAACAAATAGATAAATATGAAGAGGTTAGGAGCCACTGACAGAATAGCTCTAGCTTTCTTGAGGTGGTAACAATATAACACTCTCAGCAAAAACCTTTATAAGAGTGCAAGGGAATGTAAATTAGTGGGGAGCTATGGACGATCTCCCCACCACCACACACTTCATTGAGAGGAGGTTTTTAAATATCTATTCAATTAAAACCAAGAGCAGGGGAACCTCCAAAATGCTGGAAGCATTAGTCATCCCCTCTGATCCCTGAACAAAACCACAGAAGGCGATCTACACCGTAATACTGATAAAGGCTTCAGTGTTAGGTACCGTGCCATGCAACTTTCCTCATATATATCATCATCAATTTAACACAGTCCATAGATACAAATATATCTGCATTTGGATGTTAATTGAAGCAACACTTACATCAGCAAAAACAGGAATATTACAAAAATGATCAGCAATAAAAAAAAATGGTGAAAGAAATTGTGACACATCTATGCAATGACATACCATACAGCTATTTTTGGTTTTTTTAAAAAGGAAACAAGAATTGTTGAGTGTGTGTTACAAAACAAAAAGAGAGAGTTTTATGTAACAATATAGGAAAGAGTTGAAAGGGATGTACACCAATACTTAGCAATAATTACTTCTGATAGAGCATTAAATCAGATGAACAAGAAATACTTTTTACGTCTTACATCATTCAAAATTTAAACGGTTATATACTTCCTTTTTGTGATATATAAGTATTATTTTTTCAAATTTAAACACGTAGATGTTGTGTGACGATAGTCCTAAGGTGTACTCTGTGTAGGAACCACAACTTCCAGCATCCCAAGGGTTTTTAGGATGGAACTTGAAGAACCCCAGACACAATAAGGGTTCCCTTTATAGAGTCAGCAAGCCCCAGCAGGAGACAATACAGGAATTTGTGGGCATGCTTCATCTCCAGGGTCTCCAGGAGGAGAAGCTGCCTAAGGCAATTACTGGAGTTTGTGGCCCAGTCAGGCTGGCATGTGAATGTCAGAATTGAGAGGTAGAATATAAAAAATTGCATTTCCTTCCCAAGAATATACTACACAGAGGGGCTTTAGAGGCTAGCCACAAAATACAAAGGGTACCATAACAAAAAGGATATATATTTTAAGGAAAGAAAAAACTGTATTAAAATTGTAATATTCAATATATACCGATAATAAAAAATGAATACAAGTCACATTTGACTTCTGCCATTGCAAAAGGTGCTCAAAGTGGTAACCATCAGTATTTATGTAATACATAGATAACATCTCTTAAAATGTGTATACACTTTTTTTTGGCACCCCAATATCTCAGAAAGGTACATTGTTTACTTAAATTAAAGTTTGAGGCGTTCATGGGTAAATAAGAATATTCACCAAAATGGTAAGAGAAACTGTACATACTGCTTTTAATAACTTTTTACCTTGTCCATTCCTAAAATCATTCAAGATGACAGAAAAGTTAGTATGTCAGATGTACCAATACATAATGAAAAAGAAAATCTTTAATATTCAATTAAGGAGTCATTGGAAAGAAAGATTACGAGTACACTCTTAATATATACTGCTGTTTGCTAATTTTCAGCTAACGAGGTAACATCTATAATTACCCCTGTGATACAGAAAGTACAATTTTGTGTCATATTATCATAGTCATGTACATATTATTGTCTCACAGAAACATCCACCATTTTTCATAAATTAACTCTGACGGTATTTCTACATTATCAAACGCCACTACATTTTTTTTTTCTGTACAGTACTACACTTATCCATTCAACAATTTCTGAGGGCTTATCTACTATATTCCAGAAACTGTGGTGTGTGAAAAATCTTTGTAAAGTGGAAAGTGCTATTTAAGTATCAGTGGCTGTTTTCAGTCTGAGCAGCCATTTCCCAGCTTGCTGCTTCCTTATAGCAGTAATTGGCTACTCTTTAAGGGAAAGAAAAAAAGAGAGAATCTTGTAAGTTTCACAGAGGTGATAGAGAAAGCTGAGCCACTTCACCTTTGTAAAGATTGTTATATAATATTGTACCCACAGTGAAGGCAAAAGGACTCACCTAGGTGGCCTAACAGAGTGAGGAATGTTGGTGAGGCAGCGCCATCTAATGGCTGCTGGACAGAACCTGTATCCTCTACCTTGAGAACTACTACCGGTAGATAGTTTTTTTCCTAGATGGGTTTTATTATAGATATAAGCAGCATAGGCAGTGACCTTATTGCTGTGCCAAGGTCAAAAGAGGCCCATTGCCTGAACCATTCCCTTAAGTGCTGGTAGAAATGAGGATGAACACCGTCAGGCTTATTTAGAATCAGCAGTTACCATTCCGCCTACCCCATGCCCGTGAATTGAGGCCACAGCTAGTAAGACAGCACAGTGTATTCTGTTTAAAGGCACCTCTTTCGATTCCTGCTAGAGCCACGAAAAGCAGAACTAGAAACTTCTTAGACTAAACTCTGCCATAACTTACCATTTGTCTGAAAAAGAAACTTCAAGGAAAATTCAGGCTGAGGTTCTATTTCCAAAAGTTAACTTCAAAGAACATAATGACTGAGTTGAGAAATAAATTAGTCATTCTTATTGTTACACATAAATCTAAAAGAAATGCCTTCTTCAGCTCTTTCTACTCTAACCATGAGTTATTATCACCAGGAAACAGTAACATATACTTATTGAGTTAACCCATGAAAATTTCCAACTTCATTACTTCCACTGAACACACTAAACTTCCCACCTCTCATCCTCTCTCACTGCCGCTGAGTCTGGTCTTTGTCTTCCAGGCTTCCAATTTCTTCATCTTTACCTCCTCACTCAAGCCCCTACCATTCTTGTTCCATGTCTGCATACTTCCCAGATGCCTGAAACCCATTCATTCAGCTCCACACCCTCCCTTTCCATTTTTAATCTCACATTATTCCAGTCAGACATTTTGTTTTGATCCCCATTTTGAACACTAAGCACGGCTGGGGGTGGGGGTGGGGGTCAGGCAGGGGGAGTCACTTAACTAAGTGGATTGGATCTGCAACATATCCACACCAACAAATTCCATTTTACCTCAATACACTGGGAAATTCAGTCAATTATCTCTGTTGACCCCTATTGAGCTTCCCTTCATAGCTTTTTCAGTTCTTTCCTGTCTTTCTCAAACCCCCACCAATCCACAGCCAGATTTCCTTGTTACCTACTTCACTGAAATGACAAATGCCTTCCTTCTGAACTCCCTCAATTATTCTTCCTGATGCCTCAAATTTCCCTACTTCTCATTGTTTGCCCTTTTTGTCCTCATTCAACCAGACATGTTCATTAAGGTTAATTTTTCCCTCAGGGTTTTATCCCACTCCTTTCTTCTTCAGGTACTTAATTTATGAATCATTGCCTCGCTTCACATCTCCCCATCTTCCTTCCATTACTTAAAAATATAACTTTTCCTTTGAATCATTTTGTTCTCAATGTCCTCTTCTTTGCCAAACTTCTGGAAACAGTTGTAACTTGTCCCCATATCCTTCCATCTCTTTAACTCTCTACTCAATGACTATCAGGTTTTTCTGCCACTATCCAATGGTATTCAGGCTCTAAGGTATTGATAACCTCTTAACTACCAAGTTCAATGACTTTTACTTGGGTCTTGTCTTTCTATTTCCTCAGAATCCAGCCTTGATTTACCATCCTCTCCATGAAACCCTTTCCTATGCCCACCTTATTCTCCTCCTGCCCACTGTTTCAGCTATCTTTTCCTTTTAGTTACCTCCAAGAAAATCACATACCCATAATTTCATCAGCAAGCAGTGCAAATAAAAATCTCTGCTTCCATGAAGCTAACATTCTAGGGGGAGACAGAAAATAATATAGTAATTAGGCAAATTATTTCATATGTTAAAAGACAAAGCAAGTGTGATTATCATCTTTATCTTAAATATGAGAAAATAGAAGGCTAAAAAGAGTAAATGATGTACATGAGAACATATAGTCTATGTTGGAATTACTCCCATCCAAAGGTCTGGCTCCCAAACCCACACTCTTTTTCACTGTTATACAAAATCTCTGATGCTTGGTGAAAGACCTTTGGAATAAAAAAATAAATAAAAATAAAAATACCAAGTAGAAAAGGATTCTGTACAGTGAACCTTCACTTCTCCCCCAAGCTTTGCCTTCCCGTAGTGCTGATTCTCTACCATATACTAGAATGGGCATTTCATCAATATTGGTTGAATGAATAATTAAATGAGCAAACAAAGAAATTGCTGCGTCCTAAAGCTACACAAGTAAGAGATAGTCCAGTCCTCAAGTAGCAAGTGTAGCTCACTTGCTGACTATGTACACATACAAAATTCAACATATTCAAAAATAAGTTCTTTGTCTTATTTTTTTAAATCTTGTCCCCTTTTCTTACCTCCTTTAGGTTTCCCATCACATTTAACCTCGAAGTCATTTGCACCTCCCTCTCCCTGGGCCCCCACACCTCCCAAGTCCAAGGCCTCTTTTCCCCTCCCATTGTCACCTTCATAGGTAGTGGCCTTATCAACTTTCATCTGAATGACTACAGAGATTCCAAACTGGGCACTGCAGCTCCAGTCTGTCCTGCCCCTCCACTACAACCCATGTCACTCATCCTCCACCCTGTCCCAGAGTTACTTTTCTAAAACCTAAACGATCACATCAGCTCTCTTTTTCAAAAATATTGATTACTTCCCATCTTCCTCTAACCTGGCAGTCACAGCCATCCACTACATACTCCAGCCTCCAGCTCCAATTTTGTCTGAGCCACACCCCCTTGTCTTACTTGATGTCCAGGTACCCTCACCTCAGCCTCACTGGACTAGACTCTGCTCTGGAGCAAACCCTGCTGTCTCCAGCCTCTGTGCTTATGGCCCAGCCATTCTCTTCTGAAGTTCTTTTCCCTTAGCCTGCACCTGTTCTACACATCCTCAAAAGCCTGACTCAAGTCCCATCTTCCTCCAGATGTTTCCCAACTTAGAATAATTCTCTCTCCTCTTTCTCTTAATGAAATCCATTCATAGCATTTATTAGAGCACATCTGGTAGTCTTTCTCATGTTGAATCACTCTTATTTGTCTCCCCTGTAGGATTCAGAAATCCTAGACTCTATCTAAGTTAAGGTGACCAGACGTCCCGCTTTTGGCGGGACAGTCCCGATATTTAACAATTTGTCCCACGTCCCACGGCATTTTAAAAAAGTCCCGACTTTTGGAAAGAATGCACGACAAGCTAGGGAATGGCGGGAGATAGCCCAAATTTTTAATCAAGAACCCCCTCCCCCCCGGTCAATGATGTCCCACTTTACCAATGTTAAAATCTGGTCACCTTAATTTAAGTCATTTTTATAATCCCCATACTACTCAGCCCAGTGGTGGCTGATTGGCTTAGGAGTGAAGTATTTTGCCTCTAAATAAAATAAGCATAACACAGTGCTAATGAGGAATGACTGAGGTTAAAAGATGTTAAAAGAAGAAGAAAATAAATACCTTTGCATGAAGAGATGCTAGTCCCCTAATTAAGGACCATGTCTCAATCTCATTAGTATTTCAGGAAACCTTTGCAATTTCTCCACAAATGTAAAGCCACATTCACAGGGGAAACTGGTAAGAGGGTTTTCCTACTCATCATCACTACTATAAATACAACTCAACATACATGCCCTGCATACAGTAGGTCAATAACATCAACACCCACATGAAGGATGACTTAGCAAAGGACAGACTAAGCTGGAAAGAATACAAAAATAAACTTTTAACTTGTCCAACGTCAGGTTCCGAACCATCCCAGAATATGGCCTCTTGATGACTAGGAGGCATGAGGCACAGAGTAGGAAGAGGGGAATTGCAACTTCAAGAGGATGACACTTGACACTGATGAGATGCCTTCCCACCTTTCTGACTTGACCTATAATTTCTCCATCCCATCCCTGGCCACACACTGATGGAAAGCCTGCTCCTTTCTTGGAAAACCCCATGTATTAGTTTACAAGGGTTGCCATAGTAAAACGTCACAGCTGGGTGGCCTAAACAACAGAAATTTATTTTCTCTCTGGGAGCTAGGAGTCTGAGATCAAGGTATCATCTGGGTTATTTCCTCTGAGGTCTCTCTCCTTGACTTGTAAATAGCTGCCTTCTTTCTTCGTCTTAATGTCATTTCCCCCTTTGTACTTTTCTGTGTCCTAATATCCTCTTCTTAGAAGGACAAAAGTCATATTGAATTGGAGTCTACCCTAATGAACTCATTTTCACTTAATTATGTCTTTAAAGATCCTATCTTCAACTATAGTCATATTTTGGGTTCCTGGTGGTTAGAAATAACATATAGACTGGGAGAAATAGTTTTGTGTGTTGGAGGGGAGAGTTTCTAATTAACATTCAATTAATCAGAAATAACAACACTGTATAAGGTATTGTGTCCCCTCTGACCTCTGACTCTGGCCATTGTACCTCTGACAGAAACAGAAGAACCTGTGTCCCCCATCCCAGATTCCTGAATCTCTTACAGCTTATCATCAGTAGTAAAAAATAACTAGACAAGATGAACCTTAGAGAAAAGACTTCCAAAAACAGTATGGTTTTGCCTAATATGAACCCTCTATGTCAACCTCTCCATGTAACCAACTAGAGTTAGCTATAGCTATATAGTACATGGGTAAATCTATAAATGCTGGGCCATGCTCTATAAAAGAAATGTGAAAATGAGCCACTACTCCCACTCGCTGAGTTTCCTGGCGTGGACTTCCGGCTCATCCCTTGAATTCACTGTCTCCAGTCAGCTTGGATCACTTCTGAGTTTTTATACAGTCAAACTTTACCTCCAGTATAACCTCGTCATTGAAACTCTTAATGCCAATGTCAGTTTTCTTTCATCCCATATTTTCCCGAACGTCCATCTGCAATCTTGCCCCCATATTAACAATTTTACTGCACAGTTACTGATGCCAGTGTTAAAATTGTTCATAAAAAATAATAAAATTTTTCTTAACAGGAATCCAGTTCATCAAAATTTGATTAAACATTTTTTAATCAAATTATTTTTTAAAGAAAAATTCAAAGGACAATGAAAACTTGTAAATATTGGAGTTTTTAAAAACTAAACTTTTAGAGAATGTCTCAGGATCAATCCATATTTAGCCCAAGTTTCTTCAACTTCTCCATGTAAAATATTGTACAATGAGAATTTATACTCTGACTGATAGCCCTGAAGCACTGTAAAATTCTTAATCATCAAAAATGCAATTATGCACACTATACTGTAATTACTAGGGAAAGAAAGTGCACTCATACATTTTACAAAGATTTTCTAAAGAGAGGAAATGATAGGTTATGTGTGTTGGAGAGGAGAGTTTCTAATTAACATTCAATTAATCAGCAATTCAAGTAACCAGAAACCCCCATTTCTTAAAAATTCCATGAGCACTTGCTATGTGCCAAGCATTGAATTATTCTTCTTTAGAATAGTGAAAGAAAAGCCACTTCCTAATTGATAGATAG
Source organism: Craseonycteris thonglongyai (assembly GCA_004027555.1). Classification (NCBI taxonomy): domain Eukaryota; kingdom Metazoa; phylum Chordata; class Mammalia; order Chiroptera; family Craseonycteridae; genus Craseonycteris; species Craseonycteris thonglongyai. Next base: position 58,626 of record PVKE010003444.1, read on the forward strand.
AACAATGTCCTGGAAATACGGTTGAACAAAGCACTTGACTCTGGATTTGCATATCAAGGGAAGCCATATGTAAATATAACAAGCTTTGAAATTTTTAGATATTTTAGACACTTAAATATGAAGAGAGAGCAATAGTAGTTTTGAAATTTGATTTTATGAAACCATAGAGTGTTTCTTCCTGCCATAGGAATGTTTTCACTGTGACACAGTTCAGTAGGAACAGACCATTTATGGTGCAGGTAAGCAAAATCCCAACTCAGATTTCATAGAACTTTGTTAGGTTGTAGCTGAAAAGGGCAGCTGAAGCTGTGGTGAAGCTGGATCCAGCAACTGGAAAGATATCGCCAAAGGCCGAGTTCTCGCTGTCTCCCTGGTTCTGACTTTCTCCTAAAGCTGCCAAATTCCAGATCTTACATCCTCACCTCTTATCATCCAGAGGAAGAAAGAAGGTCTCCTCCTCTAGCATTTGGGGGGAAATGTTGTATTTTGCCCCAAAAAACCCCAGCAACTGTCTCATGTCTCTTTGGTCCTGACTGGTATAAAGGTCCTTCCCTGAACCAATCATGGTGGCCAGAGGAGATGCGGGTAATCTGATGGCCAATCAAAGGTTACCCTGGAACCAGGGGTAAATTTAATCTTACCCCTGAGAATGAGTTTTCAAAGGAAATTCAGAGTATTCAGAAATGAAAAAGGGAGACTGGTCACTAAAACATAAATTAATGTCTAACTAGACCCACAAGTGCAAAACAAACTCAGAGAGTTTTGATCTTATTTTCCAGTGTTGCCACAAGGTCAACAGCAATTTTCCTATCAGTAGTTTTTGACATGTTTATTTTAAGGAATGTTCATGAATAAGGAATGCAAGGATAGAGATAGTGATGTAAAGCTCTCCCACATTCCTCTAGAATTCCGGTATACTGCATCAAAACATCACACATCCTGAGCATAATTCTCAATTGTTCCTTAGGGAAAATAGGAACTAGTGGTCAGTCCCTGAAATATAAAAAGCAAACCTGTCTAATAATAGTAGCTGACATTGGGTGTGTGCTTACTATGTGCCAGCCACTATTCTAAGCTCATCCCATGCATTGAATCATTTAACCCCCACAACTGTAAAAACTTGACCCTGTGATTAACCCCATATTACATATGAGGAAACTGAGGCAGAGACAGGCTAAGTAACTTAACCAAAATCACATAGCTAAGAGGTAGAAAGCCCATAACTGAACTCAGGCAGGTGGCCAGAGGAAGAAAAGGTCATGATTCAAGAGTCATGGCTTTATCCTGGAGTATGGCTTACCTGCATGCAGAGGAAACACTTTTGGATATGATAAATGATGTTGCCACTTAAATCTGCTCCCATTCAGCCTCAGGGAAATGTATTCCAGGTTTCTACAGTGACAGCACTATAAAATCCTGAAACTCCAGGGTCAGCATGCACAGCTCAGCAAGGTTACCTTCAGTAGGCTTGACCATAATGCCCTGACACAAAAACAAGATACTGGGATGACAAAAAATGGAACAAGGTTATGTAATATTTCATACTCATGAAAAATTAGACAATAACAGAAGTTTTATTACATGAACATATTGAGCTAACAATTGTTCTTCAGTGACAAAACTCACACATAAATTTAGGTAGACGTAGAGAGGGCGATTATATTTCACCACGATCGTACTATGACTATTTCTCCAATGAAGTAGTCTTACACAGCAAATTTCAGTCTTTCTGAATGCACCAAGGAGAAAAATAGAAATAAACACCCCAACTGTTATCACAGCCAGTATGTGCTAATTTCCCACCAGAGAGTTCTGCTGTAATAAAAATATAGCTAAGAGCCTGTTGAACCAAAATATGAGTCTGAGAAGTCTAAGTTAAACTGAAGGTAGGGCAGAAAGAATCTCTATGCATGGGATAATGGTAGAAATAATAGTAAGACTCAGTCACTGCATCCCACACTCCTAACCTGATGGAAGCAAACAGCCAGGTGAGCCTGTTCAGTAGTTCATGTGCATCGAGACCCTCCTGGCTTCCACATGTTAAACGGGGCTTCCCAACTGCCTCTTGAATTCCCTGTTACTGAAGGCAAGCAAGGGGACAGCATCTGATCATCACTAGGTCAAGAAGCCTGGCCCTGATTGGGTAAAATAAATGGAACTTCCTCTTTCATCACACTGGTAGGTTTACTATACACATTGTTTAGAATGCAGCCTTAAGGTAAACAAACTGCATTCAGTTTTTTACAAAAAAGTTTTACATGGAACAAAATTGACATCTATATTAAAACTACAGGATGATCTGAAAACATGGAGAAAAAAATGGTACTGTTCCCTTTAAAATGATAACTTTCAGTGCTAGGAGTGACAGATCAACAAAGCAGCGATGAAAGTGGGAGGGAGGGTCTTTGTGGGCAGCTGAGAAGTCTCTTCTTTGAGCAAGAAATTGGAGTAATGAGCGCCGGGTAAAAAGAGGTCATAATGGCCTCCAGGAAGAAGAGCCTATGCAGCCAGAAACTGCCAAAGGGAAAGAAAGCAATTTGGGAACTTGGGACCCACGATCCAGCTGGTGGAGAACCTGGAACCAAGACAATTTTTGCCACCCTCATTATTCTTAACTGCTCTTTGGAATTGGTCCCTCTAGCCAGTGTGACCTGGAAAAGTGAAGGTTACACATTATAGGACATGATTAAAAGGAAAGTATGGCATTAGCAGAGGCTGAGAGTCCTAGTAATTACCACAATTTCGTTTTTAACAATTCTTTTGACTTTTGCCCAATGTTGGAAAGCAGGGATGGGATTCCAGGAAAACTACTGTTACAAAACACGGCATCCAGTTAGATGACTCCTATTTTCTGTAAATTTAGCAAATACCTAAAAGTAGAGACCGCTGTCCAAACGAAGTACAGGTTTTGACATGTATGTACACTGTAACTGCCAATGAAAAATCCTGCCTTTGAACGGAAGAGCTAAAGGTGCAGGAGGCAGCTGGCTCAAACACCACCGAGGGCAAAGAGAATCTGAATGCAGCTAACGACCAAATGTTAAAACGAAGCGTGTCAGAGGCTCATAAAAGTCCTGTTGCTGGTTTCCACACACAGTCTTCTGCAATCTTAAAAAGGTCAAGGTAAGGGCCAGAAATTTTTTCCTTCCAAGTGGAGCAGCTTGCTTCCAATCCACCCTAAATGATTGGTGGCTGCAGTGTGCCACCTAATGGTGACACCCATTCCATCTAATTTGTGTGCATGTTGGCACTTCTAAAAATATAAAGGTTCTCTTCTGTAATTAAAGTGAAATGAAAGGAGTGTGCGTAGCTTTGTCACAGTTACAAGCAGTAGCCTTGCTTTAATATTTTACAGCTCTAATGAAGATTTTGAGTATGCTTCTCATTGTTAAATTTCAGATTAAGTATCAACTAGGTGTGATATAGCTTTAAAAAAAAAAAGCATAAATATATTATTATGCTGACTGAATATAAAAACCAGAAAGGGCTGAGCGTAACTTACTGCTTGCCTTCAAATCCTGGCACCTTTATTTTCTCCGCTGATCTTATATATTAACTATTAACTTAAATTGGTCTTGCATAGAGTTTTAAAACCAAACTTGTTAAAGTTAATAGTCCTTCCCAAAGAAACACATTGTTTGCATCATTTTCTCTCACCACTGGTCTCTTATCTACATTTAATGCACATGTCTTATCAAGATAGGTCCTTTGAGGGCTATGGCCTTGAGCACCTATTCCCCATTCAGATCTGATGGCACAGGGCTGAACTGTGAAGGAACTTCTGTCACATTTATAATCAGGGTAGAATTACCAGGAAAGAAAGGAGCTAAGAACCCACTACTAAATGGTAGAGGGAGGGTCTGCCTGAATCAGAGATACTGTTGATGGGACAGAAAAGCGGTATCACCAGTGCTCTGTGGTTCAGCAGCTCCACCCTTTGTCAGGCGTGGATAGTAGATAGTTTCTGCATCAGTCACCCTGAAAGAAAGAGGGGAGGGGAGAGAGTATTTAAGTTTGGGGAGAAGGAAGATAAATGAAAGTGTGCTGAAGCTGTTTTTTGGCAAAGGAATCACCATAACAAAACTGCAAAAGAAGATTTAATAATTTTTTCTTTTTTGATCTTCAGTCCTCAGGGCTGCAAAGCAAGCCCTTAACCTGCCGAGCCATCCCAGCTTCACCACTTTTTTTTTTAATGACTTATTTTATTGTTTTCAACAGAGAGAAAGACAGAGAGAAGGGGGAGGGCCCAGAGCAGTCTCCATGGTTGTATGTCCTCAGTTTTTTTGTACACAGTTTCGTTCCACACAGGTGGGCTGCACAGGGCAGGAATTGGGCCGGGGGCCTCCCAAATGGGAGGCGCGCCCCCTCAAGCTGGGGGCTAAACCAGGTGCCTCCCACAGGGGAAGCACACCCCAGTGAGAACTGAACTGGGGCCACACCCTTGGTCAGCATATGGGTCTACACAGGTTGGGGTCAGGATTTTATCCCTCAGACCCCAGGGCTGCAAAGCGAGCACTTAATCTGCTGAGACTTCCCAGCTTCCCTATTTTCTTTTTCTTTTAAAGCAACCACAATTACATTAAATGTGGTACCTCAAAATAGTCCAAATATGCTAAAATCAAGCCACCTAACCATAAGTTGGCTTTTCGTTCTTGCACTCCAGCTATCTCTTCCCATGCCCATCAATGATAAATGCTCAGATCACTGCCAGTCAATTTATAGATTCCAAATGTCGTGTAAACTAAACAAATCATCCAACATGTGCAAGGTCCACAATGACATCACACAACAATCTCATTAATATGTGTGTGCAGCATCCCTAAAGGCAAGAGAAATGATACTTAAGAAAAATAATACTTGGATTGAAAATAATGATTGAAGTTTCCAACAAATAAGCTAACTAAGGCCAGTAAGTGGCAGGAGGAGCGCAGAGTGAGGGGAGTGGTGGGTGCTGTGCTCACTTCTGCCTGCAGCTGAGTGCAGCCCCTCTCGATTTGTCAGCTGCCTGCCAGAGGCAGCACTAAGCTGCCACACCTGGGGCTGGGTGAGGAGGCACAGAGTGGCCGGCTTCCCAGCAGCTGCCCACTTCTCTAAGTCACATTCACCTTCCCACCCTTCCAGATACACAGAGGAGGCTGTCAGAGCCTGCGTTCTTCCATGATCTAAAAAAGGCTTTGTTCATGGCACTGGACGTAAGGGTGATTCCGCTGCAATCTGAACTTCCCCACGACACTATTTCATGAAGAAATGCTTGAGAATTTTAAGAATTGTTAGCTGCTATGGATGCTGCTCTTGGGGGTCTAAGCTTGGAACTATTTGTCTTTACAACCCTTCATTGTTTTCAGGTTAGATTTCAGGCCGTTTTGCTACCTGGTAAACTCATTATATTATCGTTTTAATTAACAAAATACTTTTTGTGATGGAGAATAGTAATGACAACTCAAGAAGAATAGTCCAATAGACTATCATATCAAAACCTGAGAGGGGGTTGGAGAAAGAGGGAGAGGGTATCAAATATATGGTGATGGAAAGAGAACTGACTCTGGATGGTGAGCACACAATGCCACACATAGACGATGTAATGTAAATTTTATACCTGGAACCTATGTAATTTTTACCAACCAATATCACCCCAATCAATTTAACCATTCACAAAAAATTAAAAAATAAATAAGAAATAATTTTTTAAAAAAGAATACCAAAACCTGGTTAAGGAGATTAGCAGTTTGGGGGCTTGTCACTTCCCCAAAGTCTCCTACATATCTTTAACGAAGGGTTTCCCAACTTCCTCTTGCTAGAAGACTGTCCTTGGCACATTCTCCAATTTGTAACCCACCTGCCAGAAGCAGCACTAGGCTGCCACACCTGTGCTGAAACCCACATCCTAGATCTTTAACATATTTTAATATTTAAATTTTAAACATTTAAAATCCATAGTCTCCAATAATAACCCAGGAAAACGTTTCAGGAGCTGCTCTTATCTACTCACCTCCCATCTGTTCATCTATTGAATCCTCTCCTACATTCACCTCTTCGCCATGGGAAGATGCTCACGACATTTAAATAAGTGGGCCTCAACCCTAGTTGCACATTTAAATCACCTGGGAGCTTTTACAAACTACTAATGTTGCTCTAACCCCAAGAGACTCTGATTGCAATCGTCAAGGGTAGGGTCCAAATATCAGTACTGTGTAAATTTCCCTAGATATATCTAACATATGGATGGAACTGAGACACCTAATAATTGGGCCTAATTCACATACTCACTTGACATCTTGCAAGCCTAACCTGAGGGTTCAGTAAGGTGTTATTAATGGTGAACTCCAAGAAGGACCTTTTACTTACTCAAGTGAATCTCTGAGTGGTTGCAACTTCCCCCGAGGTTTACATGTGGTTGGGAGAATAAGGGTATGTTTCTTAAAATGTTAGCCCTCATTCTGCTAACCTGCCTTCATAACAGTTTTGTAAACATTTGTTCCATTTTCTATTAAGACAAAGTTTTAAAAGGATTTATTTTATTTTATTTTATTATTTGAGGGGGAGGGCAGGAGAATCCAGAGCGGTCTCCATAGTTGTACATCATTAGTTGTGACATGGTTTCATCACACACAGGTGGATGTGCAGCTGCACACAGCAGGAACCGAACCAAGGGCCTCCGGCATGGGAGGCGAGAACCTTCTCCACCTAGCCAGCCCTGCAGTTACCAGTTGCACTGCAATTCAGCATATGGGTTTGCATGGGCTGGGACCAGAAATTGAATCCCGGACCTCACAGTTGCAAGGCAAATGCTCAACCTGCTGAGCTATCCTGGCATTCCCCTAAAAGGGCTTTTTGAACTGTTCGTCCCATCCCCATTCTTCTCTCATCCTGAAAGCAAAGGATAAGCTAGCAGGTGTCACAATTATTTCCCAGAGGGTTTTATGGTGAGCTCTACATCTCTATTGACACCATACAAACCTCATGCTGTTAAAAAGAATAATAAATTTAAAAAGTAATAAAAATGAGTAAATAAGTAATACAAATAAAAAATTTAAAAGAGTAATAATAACCACTCAAGTTCTTTGAGACTCCTAGTGATAGGAAATTGTCCATACACCTAAAATGATCAGCTTTCCATGGAGCTCAATTTATCTTTGAAGGAGTGTCTTGAGAAACAGGAGCCAATGCCAGGGGATCTTGGGTCTCTTGTACATGTGGTTCTGGAAGCAAACAGGCCAGACAAAGCTTCAGGTCTTTGGTTGAACGTGAGTGTCACAAACTGAGTGTCCTTTCCTCTGCTGTATGAGAGGGAAAATAAAATTGACCTACAGCCCTGACAGGGTGGTTGTAGAGACCAAACTGAGCTAACAATTTAAGAGCGTGTCCTCAAATATGAAGCCCTATAGACATGAAATGTGTTAGTAGGGGCAGTCAGTGAGGACACCACAGATGTCCCTGACTTATAAGAGGCTACACAAGGAACCGTTCCAGTTCTCTCACTTATGTGTTGTAAATTATTACCTCTACATCACATAAAACGGTCTATAAGACGAGTATCAGAAGCCAAGTGTATTCCAAATACTCAAAACAAAGTTTAAGAAATCTTCTAGATAATTCATCATAATTCATTTTCAGGATCATATCAACAACCAGAGATATGCGTCAAGATTTGTATATTTTAATTTATTCATCAACACTTATTGAGCACTTATTATGGGACAGATACTGGTTATACCACAATGTTGGTTACAAAATTATTTATTATACCAAAAATATGGAAACAAGTAAGATGTCAAATATTATAGAAATATTAAATAAATTTGCAGTATATCTCAATTATAGAATATTATACAGTAACTAGAAATAATGTTTTGAAAGCTATTAAAAGTCATGGGGAGGGTAAGCTGGGATGGCTCAGGGGTTAAGTGCTCACTTTGCAGCCCCAGGGACGGAGGATCGAATCCCGGCTCCGGCCCATGCGGACCCATATGCTGAACTGGGGAGTGCCCCCAGTTCAGGTCTTGCCAGGGCCTATGCGGAGGCTTCCAGCCTAGTTCCTGCCCTGTGCAGCCCTGTGCCAACGTGTGGAATAAAACTATATAAAAAGCTGATGCTGTCAACTATGGAGACTGCTCTGGGCCCTCCCGCTTCTCTCTGTCTCTCTCTGTCTCTCTCTGTCAAAAAAAAAAAAAAAGTTATGGGGAAATGTTTATGAAGTAATGTAAGTAAAAAATCAACATATTAAATAAAAATACATAAGTTTCCCAATTTTGTTTATACACATATGATTGAAAAAAGATATATAGATATATATACTAAAATTATTTTTTAAATAACTGTGGGTGGTAGGATTCTTTTTTAATTCTTTCTTATATTTTTGCATCTTTTAATTTTTCTATGCTAAGTATGCATCACCATTATAATCCCCAAACAAGCAATAACTTTTTTTTTCTATAATAAAAAAGAAGAGTTGTGGATATATACAACTCAGCCATAACGAAGAAGGAAATCTTGCCATTTGTAACAACGTGGATACACCAGGAGGGCATTGTGCTAAGTTAAATAAGTCAGACAGAGAAAGACAAATACCATATGGTTTCACTTATATGTGGAATCTAAAAAACAAAACAAACCAACAAAACAAAATAGAAGCAGACTCATAGGTACATAAATACAGAGTACAAATTGGTGGTTGCCCGGAGGGAGAAGGAGTGGGAGGATGGGCAAGAAAGGTAACAAGAGGCACAAACTTCCACTTACAAAATAAATAAGTCACAGGAAGTAACAAAGAGCATAAAGAACATAGTCCATAATACTGTAATAACTATGTACAGTGACAGAGGGTGACTAGATTTACCGTGATGATCACTTCACAATATATATAAATATCAAACCACTATGTTGTACACCTGAAACTAATATAAGTCAATTATACTTCAACAAAACATAGTAAATGTTTAACAATGAATATGAATTATTGTTTTTATTAAACATCATGGTAAACATTGTGGTTCTTATTAAGCATAACGCTCTCATTTGGCACTTTCCCACATTATATTGTTTTCAAATTATATTCACTCAGAAATGTTTAAAGAAATCCTCTTGTATTTAAATGATGTCTTTATAAAATTAGTCATTTCATTGTGTGTATTTAAGCTTTTAGAACTACCTTTTAATTTGGAGTACAATCATTCCAACTGCAGTCTTCTGGTTGCTATGACAATTCATGTCTTATCTCTGCTACCCTGTGATCTCATCACTTTAGCATTTGGCAGCATCTTACTTGAATTGTTTGTGTAGTGATGCAGAGAAGCTTTGAACATTCTTGCCTTTATATAATATTCTTTCATAAAGAACTAGTCGTTTGCAATGTGCCATTTGAAGAAAGTTCAGAGGGGAGAAGATAAATAATTCATAAGAAATAACAAGAGAACCATAATGCCTAGGTAGATCTGCACATATACACATATGCCACAGCTGAGTTATAAATAGGATTTGAATAACATATTTGGTGTGTATTCAACTTAAGAGGCAAGCCTAGGTTTATCTTCTGAAATATACAGAAAAATATTACTACCATCTCATCTCTCTATATTCATTCGTTCATGAAATATTTAAAGAACACCTCTTGTGCACAAGGCTTGTGCTATTTGTATAACAGGTGACACAAAGAAGGACAACAGTTCCTGCCCTGAAAAAAGTAGCATTTGGGGCAGGGTGGGGGGTTTCTGATGGTTGTCACTGAGTGATGGCTGTCCCAGCTGAAGACCACATTTTCTAGCCACCCCTTGAATTCAGAGGTTGCCAGGTGATACCAGCCACGGAAATGAGAATGGATGTAATATGTGTCACTTTCAGATCAGTGTGGTTTTTTCCTTAAGATTTATTTTATTGTTTTTGACAAAGAGAGAGAGATACAGAAACAGAGAGAGAGAGAGAGAAGGGGGGTTGGCCAGAGCAGTGTCCATAGTTGTATATCATCAGTTTTTCACATGGTTTCATTCCACACAGGTGGGCAGGGGCTGCACAGGGCAGGAACTGGGCTGGGGGCCTCCCACATAGGAAATTAACCCCCTTGAGCCAGGGGCCGAAACAGTGGGTAAGAACCAAACTGGGGGCCTCCCGCATGGGAAGCACACCCCAGTTCAGCATATGGGTTCTCACAGGCCGGGGCTGGAATTGGATCTTCAGTCCCCAGGGCTGAAGAGCAAGTGCCGAACCCGCTGAGCCATCCTGGCTTCCCCTAGATCAGTGTTTTTAAGAAGCTGCTATGCCTTCTCCATGCTTTCATCTTTCATCTGCTGGGAACTAAAGAGACTCGCCCCTGGGTGACAGTGGCACCCCAAAAAAGGGAAGGAACATGGGTCCCAGGCTGCGATGATTGTAAAATTAGTTCATTAATTCTTTGATCCTCTTTCCTTGTAAATTGGAACTTAATCCTTACCCCCCTCGAGTGCAGTTGGAATCCTTGGCTCCTTTCTAACACATAAAATGCACAAATAATGACAGAATGTGATTTCCAAGAGTAGGTCATGAAAAACAGGCTCCACCTTGCTCTCTCTTGGGCCTCTCACTCTGGGGAAGCCAGGCACTATGCCATGAGGACATTCAATGGACAGGCCCATGTGGCAAGGTGTCCTACATCATCTTGGAAGTGGATCTAGCAGTCCCAACCCAGCATTCAGGGGACTATAGCCCCAGCCAACGGCTTAACTGCCACCTCACGCCAAACCCTAAAGTCAGAACCACCCAGATAAACCTCTGCTGAATCCCTAACCCACAGAAATTTTAACAGAAGTTGTTTTTTTTTCTAAGCAAGTAAGTTTTGGGCTAATTTGTTATATAGCAGTAGAGAAGTAATGGATAAAATAGATAAAACTAAAGGAGATTGATTAAACTAATAAAGTCCTTGAATAAACCTATAAAGAAAAGCCTCCAACCAACCGGTCATATCACAGTAAATCACTAAAAGTTGGGGGTTTGTTTGTCAGAGCAGCTAGCATCAACTTAGCTAATAATACAAGGTTATATGTGTTCATATTTAACCTCCCAAGTACCATAATGGGAGGTTATTAATATTTACTGAAGAAATAAATGATTATGTGAAGAAACCATACATGCTCCCAAAGAGGTACAAAGTACAAGAGACACTCAGAGGATAGAGTTTTTTTCTCATTTATGAAAACAGAAAACTTTTTGTGGAACTGGTAATATTTGAACAGTGCCTTGAAAAGAAAGAATGTTGAGACACTAAATTGAGAAAAGGGGGTCCCAGCCAGGAGTAACATCAGAACAGATGCAGGGGTAAGAAAACATGGAAACAATCTAAGGGCTAATGGATTATCCAATTTGACTGTAACGTTAAGTGATAAGGTAGATTAGGAGTTAAAATTAGGAGACATTGGGATCAAACTCAGAAAGCTTTACATACAAAGGAACTGAGTTTTAATTTTAGGGCTATTAATTAAAGTGGCATGTGAAGACCTACACCTGACCTTCATGTGTAAAACTGCCAGAGCGAGAAGAAAATCAAAACACTGAGAATATTAGGAGACCACTGAAGTAATCTGTGATAGGTCATAAGGGCCGTTGCTCCCAGAATGGAAAGAACAAACAAGCATATGAAGCACAGGAATAGCTTGAGCCCTGTCTGGTTTTGCAGTGATAATGATGGCTTTGTCTTGGACAATCCACACTCTTTCTCTTTATGATGCAATTCTGTGAGCATGGAGGAGATTTTCTTCTATGCAAAGTTAAACCATGAGATATTGAAAGCATTTACTTTGGTCTCATTAGCATCGTATTCTAACCTACTGAGCTAGCCAGACTTGGAGAGAGACCATACCCGCATCTTGGACTGGTCTGATCAAAGGAAAGGTGAATCCAGAATACCCAGTGCTGCTCATGGCCAAGCCCCAAAGCATCAGCTGTTCTAAAGCAGAGCACTGGACCCCAGGGAGTAGGAACTTGATAGATAGAATATACCATATTGTTCTGAGAAACCCCAGTTTACACTTGGCCCAGCTAACAGAGGTAATCTGTTCTCCTCAAATAAGCAAGCTGTTGAGTCCTATAGGAAAATGGGAGAGCAGCAGGCAGGACAGGAAATCATCTCAGTGTTCAAGGAATCCTCATGTATTTTCAAACAAAAGCCCTCTCTCAGATATCTTCTTGTCTGCCTTTGGCTTTCCTTTCTTGATCCTTCTCTTCAGTGTTGTCTTTGCTTACTCTTTCACTGACATCTGTGACCATTTCCTGCGCTGTAATTCTTCCGAAAGCTTTAGTCTGCCTAGAAGACGGACTGATTTTATCCAGCGAAGTTTCATTCCCTCTCTGTTTCTGTCGTAAAGAATTACTCACCAGACCTCTTTCATCTCTCTTTTGAGGGCAGAAGCCACCGAGCCCACACTGAGGGCTCCTCTGCAGCCCACAGAAGGAGATGAGAGAGTTGCTGCTATATTTCAGCTTGCTTCGTTAAAAACAACTCAAGGCACTACAAAGTGTGAGTTATTAATATGCATATGTGATATCTTTGAGGCAGAGCTGCCTTTAAGGTGTATTTTCAGCAGGACAACATTTTCCCACGTGAGGTGGGAAACAACAGAGAATCATATGTGTGGGAGGGAAAAGCCCGTGGGCTATGTACAATAGTTACTCCCTTTGTGTCTCGCTTCCTTCTTCCCCTCACCCCCTCCCACCCACTTTATTAATGGCTTCTGCAATTACTGGTAACAGTGCCTTGCCAGGGAAGAAAAAAATCAGTGACTGTCTGACAGATTGTCAGAAGTGGGGGAGCAGGAGAGAGGGTGTAAGTGAAGAAAAACGAGGGAATTACCCCTGCAAAATGGAGCTTGTGAAGCCCAGGACTCTGGGATATGTGGAGGTCAGAAATCCAGCTGAGCATAGGATTCTCTGTGTTATAGTATCTGACATTTCATAAACAAAAAGGGAGCTCTCAAAACAGGAGCATTCACCCTGGGAGTACATGCAACCTTATCTAAGATGATGCTTTACAAGGGAGTCCAATTGGGAGGCCCCGAGAAACTTAGGGCATATTTTTATGCATCCATTAGAGGTTAAAAGAGATACATGTTAAGTGCAATGCAGTGGCTAAAACATCCAAGCGATCGATTTTATTTATTTTCCTTTTTAATTAGTATTGGGTGTATAAAAGAAAGATTTTGTATTAAGGCCAGAAATGGAAAGAGCAGCCTTTGAAAGAAATGTCATATTAAATAAACAAACCAATAGTTGTATACTCCCTAAAAGGAGTATTAGGAAATGCTGGTACGGGAAGCCGGGGTGGCTCAGTGGGTTAAGCGCTCACTTTGCAGCCCCGGGAACCAAGGATTGAATCCCGTCCCCGGCCTGTGCCAACCCATATGCTGAGCTGGGGAGTGCCCCAGTTTCTGTTCTCACTAGCGTGAGACCCCAACCCAGTTCCTGCCCCGAGCAGCACTGCGCCCACCTGTGGAATGAAACTATGTGGAAAAAAATCAATGATGTGTAACTATGGAGACTGTTCTGGGCCCTCCCCCTTCGCTCTGTCTCTGTATCTCTGTATCTCTCTCTCTCTCTCTCTCTCTCTCTCTCTCTCTCTCTCTCT